>VDFB02301106.1:0-59721 GCA_007258455.2 Sequoia sempervirens
AGAGAGATAAAGGAAGGGAGGGTTAAGGATAAAGGGTAGAGGGTTTATTAAGGGTTAAGGGTTAAGGGGAGAGAGATAGAGGGAGTGAGTGAGTGAGAGAGAGACCTAAGAGAGGGAGAGGGGAAGGATATTGAAGATACTTGAGAGAGAGAGAGGGAGGGAGGGTTAAGGGTACATGGTAGATGGTTTAAGGGTTTAGGGTTAAGGGTGGAGGGGAGAGAGATAGAGGGAGTGAGTGAGAGAGAGACCTCAGAGAGGGAGTGGTGCTAGGAGGGAGATACTTGAGAGAGAGAGAGAGATAAAGGAAGGGAGGGTAAAGGGTAGATGGTAGAGGGTTTAAGGGTTTAGGGTTTAGGGTAGAGGGAAGAGAGATAGAGGGAGTGAGTGAGTGAGAGAGAGAGACCAAATACTTATTGATAACCATAATTGATATCTCTACCTTTTATATTCAACCATATGGACTAATAGTTGAATACAAAAAATCTATTTGTTATAAAAACAACACATAATGATTTAAAATACAACTTATACTGAACAAAAATGGACCAATAGTTGAACACTAAATTTTTTTGAAAATCCTTCACATTTAATGGGGAAATAAATGTTATTTATTATGCTCACCTTTTATATTTGTGATAGGAAAAGCTATTAATATAAAATTATCCAATGCTTGTACATTGCTACCCCAATTGTTGTACATAAGAACAATATTTTTTTCACTATAGTAACAACACTTGTTGATAGGTGTCTTATTTTTATTAAATGAGCATTTTATTTTTTAAATGATATACTTATGAGTGGAGGAGTTGTGATATTTTATTTGAAAAAAAAAACTTATTTCACTTCTTCATAAATGTATATTTTTTTTTCATATAACATTTAGAGGTTCTCATGTGTTCAAGTATGGGTCCTTTTTTTTTATCAACATTTGGTTTTTTCTTTATTTACATTTGGACTATTTATTTACAATATATAGCATAAATATGTGGTAAGACTGGGTATTATCACTAGCATACCTATATTTTAAAAATATATGTAAAGTACGCCGAGAGATATCCTTCTTCTGAAGATCCTTATTTTTAATCAATTGAACCTTAACCCAAATTGAACCTTAACCCCAACCATAAAGCTATTTGAACCCTAATTGTAACCCTATTTGAAGCTGGTTTGGATTACAGGCTCATAGACAAGGACAAATTCCCTAGAAGAGTGTCTTTCAAGTTTGAAAAAGTGTAGATGGAAAAATCAAACTTTGAAATGGTTGTCACTGACTCTTGGCTCACCCAAACAGTTGATCATTGCACTAAGATGTGCATATTCAATCGAAAGTTAAAATTCATAAAACTCAAACTAAAAGAGTGGAATATCCAAGTCTTTAGAAACCTTTTCAAAGAAAGGATCTCCTTGAAAGTAGAATGGCTAAGATCCAAAAATACCTCTCAAATTATTATTTTTACATCCTAATAGAAGAAGAGAGGAATCTCATAATTCAATTGGATGGTGTCTATAGTTTTAAATAAATCTATTGGAGACAAAAATCAAGGATTAAATGACTTAAATAAGGTGTAAAACCAAATTTTTTCATTTAACATGCAAAATTAGAAGGCAAATAAACATAATATGAAGATTGAAGATGGTTATGGATAAAATTATGATAATCCTAACACCATCAAGGCTTCCTTAGTTTCCTCTTGGGAAAACATGCTCGTGGAGGAAAATGAAGACAAAAAAGAGAAGAAAAGCAAGATATCTTCCTGTATCATATCCCAACCTTGGATGATGATTCTAAATTATAATTTAAAGTAGATAAAGATGTCATTAAGGAAGAATGTAGCTAACAATATCATCATGGAAGAAAATATTTTACATCATTGTCATGAGTTTACAAGCATGCTTGGTGGAGATCATTGTAAGTATTGTCTAGCAGAAACATCACATATTGCATATATGCTTGCCTACACCTCACTTGGAGAGATTGAGTTTGGGTGGAATATGTGAATAAATATAGATTGCTATAGGAAGGACATAAAATTGTATTGAAATATTGGATATATGCCCATCAATCTGGTCAAATTTTTTATGTCACCTATAATTTTGTGCCAACTGAAAGGTCATTTTTTGATCTTCATATGTCAACCTCTTTCTCCATTTCTCTTCCCATATATCTCTATATCTATGTCTTTCTCTTCCCATTTATCTCTCCCCCCTCTCTCTCTCCCCTTATTTCTATCTCCCTCTCCATTTCTATTTGTCTTTCTCTACTTATCTCTCTCTATATCTCTATAAATTTTTCTCCCTCTTTCTCTCTCATTCTATATTCATCTCTACCTCTATCAATTTTTCTCACTCTTCATCTCTCGCTCTATATTCATCTCTACCTCTATATTCCTCCCTCCCCCTCCATCTGTAGAAATGTCTCCCTCTCTCTACCCATCCATCTCACTTCCTATCTCTAGAAATGTCTCCCTCTCTCTGTCTTACTCCATCTCTTCTACTCTATATCTTTATCTTTATTTCTCGCCCGATCTCCCTCTCACTCATCTCTCTATCTCTTTCTATCCATATACTACTCAATCTACCTCTCTCATCTATCTATCTCTTTCTATCCATATATCTCCCTATGCATCTATCTCCCTATCGCTTTTCCTATCTCTATCTCTCTATATTAGCCTCTCCCCCCTCTCTCTCCCTCTCTCCCCATCTCTACATATATCTCCCTCTTCCCCATCTTCTATCTCTCTGTCATCTACATATATCTCTCCCTTTCTCCCTCCCTCTCTCTATCTCTCCCCATCTCTCCCTCTCTTGCTCCCTCCCTATACCCCTATCTATCTTCATATCTCAACCTATTTGTCCCTTTATCTTCCCATTTATCTATCTCTCCCTCTCTCTTTATCTCTCTCTATCTCCCCCTATTTATATCTCCCTCTCCATCTCTATTTGTCTTTCTCTACTTATCTCTCTCTTTCTCTCCCCTCTCTCTATATCTCCTTATATCTCTATCTTGCCATCTCTCTCTCTCTATATATATATATATATCCCCCCATTCATCATCATTTATCATTCAATTCCTAATAGAACTCCAAAAATTTATACTTTTATAATGTTTTAATACAAACCTAATATTAAGGGTTTAGAGTTTAAGGGTTAAGGGTTTAGATTTTAAGGGTTAAGGGTTTAAGGTTTAGGGTTAAGGGTAGAGGGGAGAGAGATAGAGAGAGTGAGTGAGAGAGAGAGACCTGAGAGAGGGAGAGGGGGTAGGAGGGTGAGACTTGAGAGAGAGAGGGAAAAGAAGGAGAATTAGAGGGAAAGAGAATGAAATTCAGAAAGTTAAACTAGAGGGTAGAGGGTTTAAGGGTTTAGAGTTTAAGGGTATGGAGGGAGAGGAATAGAGAGCAGTGAAAGTGAAGAAAGACCTAAGAGAGGAGGAGAAGGGGTAGGAGGGAGACTTGAGATGAATGAGTGAGAGAGAGACCTCGGAGAGGGAGTGGTGCTAGGAGGGAGAGACTTGAAGAGAGAGATAAAGGAAGGGAAGGTTAAGGGTAGAGGCTAGAGGGTTTAAGGGTTTAGGGTCATCTATGGTCATCTATGGTGTTTGGGAAAAGCCTAAGGTTGGTGTTTTACCTTCATCTTCATGTAAAACCCTAGTGTTCATCTTACACCTTGGATGAGATCTATTTGGCCATTACTTTTTTGGAAGGCTTTAAAATGACTTAAGCCCCATCTCTTTGTCTAGGTTGGGCCCCCTTTTGTTTTATTATTTTATTTCCTTCACCTGACTTTATTTTTCCTAAGTCTTTTGTTGGTCTCGTGTTCCCTCGTTAAAACAACTTATGTTATTGTTTGTCATCGACCTAGTGATGTCCCCTTATTCCTTTAGGGGAGAGGGCCTAGTAGTCATGCAGGCTAACTTTCTCAGCATGTAGCAATTGACTGGAATATCATAGAAACTTCATTTTTTTAAAATGTAGACTGGTCTCTTATTTATCTATAACTAAGGTTTGGAGGCGCGACTCATCATGCAACTCGCCACATCGGAAAATATTTTGAGAAGTGTCTAAAATTTGACTTTTTAAAGGTTCGACCAAAACTTAATCATGGAACCCTCAATAGTTGAACCAAAAAAATATCATTTGTTGCTTGTAGAATATGATATTTTTATTTAAATTAAAATTAATATACAACCTAAGTGGACCAAATACTTATTGATAACCATAAATCTTTGATATCTCTACCTTTTATATTCAACACATATGGACTAATAGTTGAACACAAAAAATCTATTTGTTGTTATAAAAGCAACACATAATGATTTAAAATACAACTTCTATTGAACAAAAATGGACCAATAGTTGAACACTAAAACTAGCACGAAAATCCTTCACATTTAATGGGAAAATACATGTTATTTATTGTGCTCACCTTTTATATTTGTGATAGGACAAACTATTAATATAAAATTGTCCAATGCTTGTACTGATGGAACTTCAAATTTTGTTCCTAATGTTTCACTCATGCCCTGCCTTATGTCACTGTCTTTCATGGTGTTGGAAAATTTCTTAGGGCTGGGGTTTTAACTTTGTCTTCATCTGAAACCCTTGTGTTTTACTACAATGCCTTGATGGGATCTATTTAGCCAGTTTACCTTTTTGAAGGGTTTAAAAACATCTTATACCCCATCATTCCATCTAGGCTTGGTCCCTTTGGTCTTAATATTTTATTTCCTCTGTGGGTTTTATTTTCCTAAGTCTTGGTTGGCCCTGTGCTGAACGGTTTAAAAAAAAATTATGTCGTTTTCCATCCGCCTAGTAATGTCCCCTTTCCCTTTAATGAATGTTTTATTTTTCAGAAGGATGAAATTCGCACTGCCGTCAATCAAAATGCCTTCAAGATCAATGGTTGCCCACCATCCCATGATCGGGAATTGTAGGATGGCGATATCGCGGGTGGGTGACATGTGTCCCATCTGGGAGATCAAATTTGTGCGGCTGTTCATCAACTGTCCTTTGATCTGAGGCGTTCCCTGCCATCCTACAATGGTGCTTTGGTTGATTGTGAAATCACGGGCAGGTGCAACGTGGACTGTATAAGGTGGGGACCGAGGAAATTTTTGTGCGATATATTTTAAATGTTTCATTACTTCCAAAACAAAAAATTTAAAATGAAATATTTGACAAGGCTGAGGGAAATTCATTAAAAATGAGCAAAATCAGAGAAATTAGGGCAACTAGTCAAGTCAGGAGCAGGCTACGTAGCATACAAAATGGTATGCCCATCCATGGCCTCCCTGCCTCTAACGGTCTATCAGCTATTAGAATGATAGGACCCATCCCATGCCATCACCAGTAGCCTGCCTTCCGTGTAGAAAATAACCTAATTCGTAACCCTCACATTTTTTATTTTTGATCCCACATACAACGGTTAAACTTTTATATATCTTTTGTTTAATATGTTTAAAAATATTTTTATAAATTATTTAAAAAATATTTACTATAAACAAATATATAAACTCTTTAATATTTTATTGAGTGATTTTAATGAATATTAAAAAATCATATTTTGATAGTTGAATACATTCAAAATATTTCTAATATATTTTAATTTAAAAATATATTGTTTAATTTTTAAATATATATGTTTTTTAAAAATATATTTTATTTTAAAAATATATTATACATACAAAATTACATAATCAATAATAGATAATAGATTTTGGTGAATATATTTAGATATGTTAATATGCTTGAAAAACTAATTTTAATTAAAAAACTTACTAACATCAATAAAAGGTAAGTTTTTAATTATAAAAATTTAACATTAGAATTATTTAACATTTGAAATAGAAAATTTAAATATTATATTATAAAATTTTATAATTTACTTATATACTATTTTGGATAATAGAAACAATTTTGATTGATTTAATATTTTCTAAGTTCATTATTGAATTTAAATCTTATAAATATAATTATATATCTTTAATCAATATTATAATTTAAAAATAATAATTAATATTGAACATCTTAGATTTTAGTATAACTTAAATATTAAAAAATTTAATGTATAAGTTTATAAAATATAATATATATTTTTCTAAATAAAGATTTAAAGATTATTATATATGTATATTTAAAGATCTATAGAATTATCTTTTTAACTATGAAATTAATATGATTAATTTCATTTATAATTTTATCTTATCTTATCTTTTTAACAAATATTTGGTATCCTACATAATTTGTTTTCTATAAGTATCATGTTGTATACTCTTTATATATGGAAGGTAGTGTTTTTTCATGGAGCTTAATAAGTTTTAATAATTTTTAGTCATTTTAAATATTTTTATTTTTTATAAAGATAGGTATATTTAGACTTTTGATGGCTTATTTACAATTATGCATATTCTTTTATTTATTATATTTTTTGCAATATCAAGTTATTCTTGATTAATCACATTATTTGTTTGTCATTTTTATTTGTTTTGTTGAAAAATATTTTATCTTTACTTTACATCTATGATAATTTCAAAATTATCAAATTTAAAAATTATAAATAAAAACTTATTTTTATTAATCTCTTGAAGTAGGTCCTAATCTTTTGTAGATTAATAACTATCTAAATAGCTATTTCTTTCCTTTATTTCTATAAATGTGTCTCATGTCTCTATTGAAATTTATGAGATGTGTATGTAATTCTTAGCACAACACTCTTAGAGATTAGGATTTATTTTCACATTTATCTATTTTCTTATTGTTCCTATTAGTAGCTAATTAAATCTTCATTGAAAACCTACAAAGAGCTTGGGTCCTTCAATCTCAAAGCTTGTCTAATTTCTTGATGAGAATCATTCACATTGATTCAATATTGTGCTCCTTGCATGATACATATATAAAATGCACTTGGTAATTTAGTATGTGGTTGAAATATTAGAGTAACAACAAATGGTTCTTTTCATTTTTGGCACATGATTGGCCATTTTTACTATGTTAAATTTTTATTTTCACTTTTATTTCATGGTTTTCATGTAGTCAAATTTTCATACATTTCTTAGTCTTTTTAAATAAATAAATGAAGGTTCTTTTAGTGTCCCCAATCTTGCTAAAAATAATGTATAGAGAGAGTACAATATATAAACTATTAATTATAGAGTATAACAACAAAATGAATTTAAAAACTACTACATACAAACAAGGTTTAGAATAATTCAAAATAGAGATACCATTCTCCTACAAATACTATGTATAGAAACCCTATCTAGCCACACTTTCACCCTCAAAATCAAGAGAATAATTCTCATACATTGTTTCTATAATGAATTTAGAGAATAAATTATAAGATTTAAATTCAATAATAAATTTAGAAAATATTAAATCAATCAAAATTGTTTCTATTATCCAAAATACTATATAAGTAAATTATAAAATATTATAATATAATATTTAAATTTTCTATTTCAAATGTTAAATAATTCTAATGTTAAATTTTTATAATTAAAACTTACCTTTTAATGATGTTAGTAAGTTTTTAATTAAAATTAGTTTTCAAGCATATTAACATACCTAGATATATTCACCAAAATCTATTATCTATTATTGATTATATAATTTTGTATGTATAATATATTTTTTTAAAATAAAAATATATTTTGAAAAAATATATATTTAAAAATTAAACAATATATTTTTTAAATTAGAAATATATTAGAAATATTTTGAATGTATTCAACTATCAAAATATGATTTAAAAAAAAAAATAACTAGCATTTTATTTAAAGAATTTATATTAAGAAAACTTTAAAATTTGAAGATTTACCTAAAATCTTATACATTAAAGATTTAAAATTTAATTCTAAAAAAATTAAACAAACATTCAAATTTATATTCATTTTATATTAAAAAAGTTTAAAATTTAAAGATTTACCTAAAATATTATACATTAAATATTTAAAATTTTGTTATAAGAATTTGAACATCAAATCAAATTTAAAAATTATAAATAAAAAAATTATTATTCTCAAAATTTCTATTATTAATTTTTATTAAAGATTTCAAAAGTTTAATATCTATGATAATTTAATAGAAACAAATCTTTTGAAAATTTAAATATTTTTATATTAATATTTATATGTATTTTACATTAAAATAAAACTTTAAATTTTTATTAAATTTTATTAATATTTTAAGATTTTAATAATTAAATATTGAAATTTTTACATGAAGAAATAAAAAAAATATAATATATATTTAATAAAAATAAAATTAAAACATAATCTTATTTTTTAAAATTAATGTTAAATTTTTATATTTAAAATGTTTTAAATTATTATGAAATGTCATAGTTAGCTAAAAGATGGCAGGGCTTTCATTTATAGTCTTCTAGAAAGTAGTAATTTAACTATGATTTTTATTAAACGTTGACAGTTTGCACGAAGTCTATTTGCACGGAGTCTTCCATGGAGTCTGACAGTGAGAAAATAAAGAAACTGTGGGACATATATGCTGTGCCTCCATGCATGAGGTCGGGTGCATTCCTGGGGCTGGATAGCCAATGCTTGGGTGGGCTCCCCCTACCTCCTTTCTTTTCTCATCCCCACATTGACGTGCTAGGAGAGCTAGCTAGGAGTTGAGGTGGCGAAAAGGAAGGGGCTATGGGGGACATAGGTGGGTGTGACTAGGAGGTTGGTCACGTGATGGAGGCGAAAATTTTCTTCATAGAGCATGAGGATGTCATAGGCATCATTCCATGAAGGAAGTTTCATGCAGATTAAATGTGGCACGTGTGGAGGGAAGTCAATTGGGTCCCATAGGCTTCTTTGGCCTCGTGGACATCATTAAATTTTTTTCATTTTATTCCATTTCATATTGGTTGGTGGCGACTTTAGTGGCAGACATTTGCAGCAAAATTTATTTATTCTGGTAGTGGTGTTCATGGCGAAGCAATCTCTCTTTGTCATTGAAGTCTCTGTGGATGGCCTGGCAAAGTTTGGTGTGGACACGCCAATCTCTCTGAAATCTTTGGCTAGACAAGCCTCCTTCAGAGAAGTTAAAGACCAACGACTAAATCAAATTCTCTTAAAAAAGGACCCGTTAGTTCTGGTGGTGACCAAAATGATCCTGGGAGCTGGTTATTTGGCTAACAAGGAGTTCGATAGGGACAGTCTACACATCTTGTCTTGATTTTTGGCATCTCTTCTGGACAATGATGAGTCCAAGGTTGTGGCTAAACTGCTATTGGTTAAGATGTTTCACAAGGATCTGGTGGGAGGGGTAAATGAAGTGTTGAGTTTTGTGGTGGAGGGCAGAGGCATCCCAAGACCGAGTGACTTTGTAGCTATTTGAGGTTCGGATGAGGCCGTAAATATTTTCCCGTTCTTTCTTGACTTGAGCAGACCGGCGTTGAGCAGACACAGAATGGTGGCGGCGGTGGCCATTGAATTCCTGAAGAAATTCTTTGGCTTGATGGCTATGGGTGATGTCGAGTGGGTAAAAGTCTTTGAATATTTTGTTGTTTTAAATAATTTCCTGTGAATGCCTTGTATAGTTGTTGGCTTTGATAGTTTTTAGAGTTTATCTCTATGGTCCAATGGCATCTTTCAGTCCTGGAGTTTATAAATTTGATCTCTAATGGCTAGTTTGGGAGTTTTGGGTGACTGGGGATTCGTATGTTTAGGGTCGGCCAGGGCCGAACCCTTATGGAATTTTGGGTTGGTAGTTGGCTTGGATGGCGGGGTGGTGGTTTTTAGATGGAGGGGTCTCCCTGTCTTTGGCTAGTTGGGTCTAGTTTTGACCATCTTTAGGGTGGTTTTTGGTAGTGGTCGTTGGGATGGGTTTGTTGGTAATCAATGGTGGAATCTTTCCTGCGTTTGTAGATGGTTGTACCTTTTTTAATCTAATATATAAATCAATCTTGAGAATAAAAAAAAAAAATCAAATTTTAATCAATTTTTTAGTTTAAATTCTATAAAATATTCAATTAATTAGTTGTATTGTTTTTTATTGTTTAAATTATGATGTCATTGGTTTTTATTTTAGGTAATGCATAAACAATAATGTGATCATCTTAGATCTAAAACATAAATCAAAATGTATAGATATATAATTTTCAAAATTACATCTATATTTGATCTTTAATAAAAACATAAACTAATATAATTTAATTAACCCTAATCTAAATCCCAACCCTACTATTAACCCCAATCTTAAGCCTAACAATAACCCTAAGTGAACACTTATCCTAATTGAACCTTAACCCTGATTTATCCCAAACCCTAACCTTAACCCTAACCCTAATTGAACCCTAACCCTAATTAAACTCTAGCCCTGATTGAAATCTAACCCTAATTAAACTCTAGCCCTAATTGAAGTCCAACCCTAACCTAAACCCTATTTGTTCCTAACCCTAGTATCTCACAAATACAGGATCGAGACCTTTCCAACTCTGGTAAACCTTATTGGATAGTGATAAAAGCTACCTTATCTTTCATTAAGGTATAAATTTTTTGTTATACAACATGCCCCTTGAAAATTGGAGATAGGCACTGCAAAAAGAAGGTAAACACTAATGAAAATGGTCAGTGGTATTGTGGAAGATGTGATAAAACTTTCCTTGAATGTGATATAAATATATACTTCAATGCAAAGTGCAAGACCATACTTCATTCACTTGGATTACAACTTTTGAAGAAGTGGCAGAAGAAATTATGATTGTAACAACAAAAGAATTGAACATTTTGAAGCATGAAAAACAAGATGATGTTAAGTTTTCACACATTATACAAAGTTCCTTTTTCAACAGATACATATTTAAACTTCAAGTGAAAAAAGAGACTTATAATGATGAACAGAGGATTAAATGCACAGTCATAAAAACAACAAAGTTTGATTATTCATCTGAGAGCAAAGCTTTATTAGACTCAATTGCAAAGCTATAGGTTTCATAACATTCAAATGCTTGAATGTATATAATGTTAAAATGTATTCAAACATTTGAAAACAAAAAATAGTGGATATATCTAAGTTAGTTAATGCCATTTTGTCATGATATACTTCTTTGATGCTGTCAATACTAAATCTAATGATTGATGAACATTTTTTCTTTTAAATTTATTGTTCTTGGTTGATTGTTGTTATAGACAAGTTGGTATGATTTCAAATTTGAATGTGTACCCTTATATATGAGAATTGAGATAAAAAATGACACAAACAATAATTAAATCAAATTGATTGCTTTCCAAATTCATATTCATGAAAATGTAAGCATTTTTTCAATTCAATAGGCATCTTGATAAAGATAACTCTCAACGTGTTTTACATATATTATTAATTAATATAGGTATGCTAGTTAATTAAATTATTAACTATATTTTATTTGTATTATATAGTGAATTGTTAAAAGATGTAAAAATCTTAATACTAAATATATAGGAAAATGGTTAAAAAATTACATATTTTTCAAAAAAAAAAATAGTGTGTAATTTAAAATACAAATTATATAATTCTTATAATATTTATTGAATATTTTATAGAATTTAAACTAAAAAATTAGCCTCCCCCTTTCGCTCTCCCTCTCTCCACCTCTCTACATATATCTCCCTCTTCCCCATCATTCTGTCTCCTCACTCTGCATGTCTCTCCCTTTCTCCTCCCTCTCTCTGTCTCTCCCCGTCTCCCACTGATCTTTGTCCTCCCTAGCACTTTAATCTCTGTCATGTCTCAGCCTGTTCATTTTGTCTTCCCATGTCTCTGCCTGTCTGTGTCAAACATAACCCCGTTTGTCTGTCTCTCCATATGCTTATATATATATGTCTTCCTTGTTTTTCTGTCAGCTGGCTTCAAATGCTGCTTTGTCATATATAATATACACTCTTCTGTGTCATACATGTCTCTGTCTTTGGCCATCTCTCTCTCTCTATATATATATATATATCCCCCCCTCTCCCCTATCTCTCTATATATTTATTTCTCCCTCCATCTCTCTCTATCTATCTATTTTATCCCTTTTCCTCTCTCATTCTATATTCATCTCTACCTCTATCTATGGGAATACAAGGTGAAACGTTGGACCTTCCATGGATCCGCCAATCTCGCTTACTACTCCCAGCTATTTTGAACATTTAAGTACCTTATTGTATGCTAGATTAGGAGGCATGTGTCAAAACTCATATTTATTGATGCAAAATAGGTCCAAAGTCACAAATTTGACATAGAGTTAGTTATAGGTTTGTACAAAATTTCAAGTGCCACATAGAGAAAATATATTCCAATTTTTTGTATCATGTCATTAAATTTGGCACTTCATCAAGATTCTTATCTTCATCAACATTAACAAAAGAAAAAGGTATGTGCAGATCCCTTGCATTTAAATTTTTCTATATATATAAATATTTTAATATTTTCCCTCGAATCCATAATATATATTAGTGTGTATTTATTTATTGCAATAAACAATTAACCTAAGTAACACATTAAAAATTCTAAGGATTTGTGCTTGGAAAAAATGCATAACAAATTTATTTGTTGGATGTCATGTTGTATAGTTTAGAAAAGCTCAAAATATGAGTAGGATTTGAAGGCCATATATTATGATAGCTTACAATGCAAAAGAAGGAAGGAAATATTATCAATTTTAATCTACAATTTAATACCATATGAAAAATCATGTAGTATTATCTAAAATTAATTCTTGACATGTTAATTTTATAAAATACACTTACCATTCAATAAACTTCTCCCAAAGAAAGAAACCTAAGAGTAGACATTAGTGAACCCTAATTGTAGATTCATAACTCTAATCACTTAACCCTAGCGAACACTAATCCTAATCAAACCCTACTTAGTAGCCTTAAAGTTATCATATAATCTAATTATCTCTCTTATCTAAATTTGGGTTGAATTATTTTTCCTTTATTTTTATTGCATATATTTTTTTGTTTTATTAAAAGATCTTATTTTATGAATATATGCAAATATAATTTACTTCTACATTCATTCTATGCCTATTTTTTTCATGATATTTTAACATTCATTTTCTAGAATATTAGATCAATCTCACACATATAAATATGAAACCTCAAAATTTTAAAATAATATTCAAGTTTTCCCGCTTCAATTTATCATTTATGTTATTTGAATTAAAATATTTTAAATCATACTCTTAATTCATCTAAAAAAGAAAAACAAATTGATATATAATTTTTATTAAATACATTTTAACTTTATTTTCTTGGATTGTATAAATATCTTTCTTTATTTACATTTGAATTTTATTTACAATATATAGTATAAATATGTGGTAGGCAGGTATTATCATCCTGCGTTGAGTCGCCCTCTCCCCTATCAGTGTTTTTTATTTTTGCACCCCACATTCTTGGGCTCTCATATTGGGAGTAAGGTATGTACACCTTGTATTGTGGAGCATGAGTTAGGTGCCTCCCTCATATTGGGAGTACGAGGAGTCCCATATACTGTAAGCTATCTGTAGACCCAAAAAAAAATCGCCTGGTATCGTGGACTATAAAAGGACCTTTCCTTTTCCTTTTTTCTCTCCTAATAAATGTTTTTATTTTACAGAGGGACAAGTTTGCATGGCCATAGATCAATCGTCATGTGATCTCAGCCATTCCCTACCATCCCACGATGACCCCACCAGTTGATCGTGATATCATAGGAGAGCGCCATGTGTCTCATCTAGTGAAGCCGAAGGAATGATAAATACTTTGATGGGTCTTTAATACATTATGCCACGGGTTACTAAAGCAGTTATAATATGCACATGCTTTAAATCAATGGAGATGTTATAATCTTGGTAGAAAGGAGCTCGATGGTTAATAACAAGGCTAGCGATTATGTTGAATGAACAAGATTGTTGATGGTTGAGATCCACGGTTGCCTGCCATCGCGTGATCAAAAGTTGTGAATTCTTTATTGATTGCGATATCACGGGCGAGCGCCATGTGTCTCATCCAGTGAAGTCAAAGGAATGATAAATACTTTGATGCATCTTTAATACATTATGCCACGGGTTATATTTATTAATGTCTTAATATTAGTTTATAAATTGAACATTAATTATAAATATTTTTAAATCAATTAAGTATTTCAATCTAAAATTTTAATATTTGACATTACAAATAAAATTAAACTATATTCTAATTTTTAAAATTCATAAAATATTTATTATCTATTTAGCTTTACTAATTATCTAATGCAATTAAATTAAATTAAATTAAATATTCATTTTATATTAATTAAACAATTATTAATTAGAATTTTAGAATAAATTAAGAAATAAGATCTATATAAAATCAACTTTTCTATTTTTTTTTCTTTGTCCAAATCATTTCATTTTCTAAAATTATACCAAATTCTAGATATCATAATTAAACACCAAATTTTATTCTATTCTAATCCTAACCTTAGTTAAACCCTAACCACATTTGGACTCTAGCCACTTGCCCTGGTGAACACTAGAGTCTAATTGTGATTGACCACTAAGCATGGTGGATTCTGCCCTAACCCACAGCCTAGCTAACTAGGCCTAAACCCTAGCTCTAATCAGAGCCCTAACCCAAACCTACTTGATTCATAATCCCAACCCTAGCAAAACCCTAATTGAACTTTTAAAACTAACCTTAATTAGAGGTATTAACCTAATTGAACATTTATTGAACACTAGTCCTAATTGTACCATAACCCTAACTTTGAACTATAGTTGAACTCTAATCCTAACCCTAACACTAATTAATCTTATCCTAATTGAACCTTAACCCCAACCCTAACCTTAACCTTGACCCTATTTGAACTCTTCTTGAATTCATAACCTTAATTAAACCCCAACCTCATCCTCAATCCTAACCCAAAATGAACATTCATTGAACCCTAAACCTAACCCTAAGTGAACACTAATCCTAATTGAACTCTAACTTTTTAGTTGAAAATATTAAAGTGCCTTAGATTTTCCCATTCATCATCATTTATCATTCAATTCCTAATAGAAATCCAAAAATTTATACTTTTATAATGTTTTAATACACACCTAATATTAATGGTTTAGAGTTTAAGGGTTAAGGGTTTAAGGTTTAGGGTTAAGGGAAAGATAGAGGAGTGAGTGAGTGACCCATTTACATATTATTCTTTTATTCTTACGTCGGTTAAATATTTGTTTTCCCATTTACTTGGATTTAGCAAAATGACCCAGAATTTAATAGAGATGGACTACTCATATAATACCTTGCATTATGGAGCTCAATTCTCGATATATTACTACTTATAAATCATTTTGTAAATAATTGTAAACTTATGACTCCATTTAAGCATTTAATTAATTTTCTTGAATCAAAGCAAAAACATAGACACACAATTGAACAAATTCTCAAAAGAAGAATGGCAACATCATTAACATTTCATTCAAAATTCACTCAAATCCACATGAGGAGAGAAAATATATTAGAATTATATGTTTATTCATGCTTATAAGTCATATCTACATATAATTTAAGATAATTTGCATATATTCATCCAAAACTCAAAACATGTTATCTATTCTATTCCGTCCGCTTGGGGTTTTAACAACCAATGGCACCACATATGTCACTTCCTCATCAGAGGACAAATATCTTTCTACCCACATATTCAACTCAAAACCTAGCTAGAGCTTTCATTAGTTCTCTCCCTACAAATGAGCCTTGAATTCCCTTTTATATGACAAGGGAGCAACAAACTTCAGGCTCAAATGTAATTTCACCACAAATTTTCATTTGAACAAAATCTCCATTGCATTTGAATTTCATTTCAAAACTTCCCACACGTTGAATCTGCAAAACATAGTGCATGAACTGGGGAAAGCTAAAAGAAAAGGGAACACAAATTGTCATCATAATCCCCCTTGTCGCTATCCACGCAAAAAACCAGCCAACCAAATTGCCGCAAAGGCACCGCAACAACTTCTTATTTACCTGCCACCTTGCCCTTACCAACACTCAGACCCTAGTATACATGCCCACTTCTAGTTGTTGCCCAATACAGTAGACCCTCAGCCTCCTATTCTTTCTTGTCCTTACCCAATACGGTTCTAGTCTATTCACTTGGGGTTTTAACAGCCAATGACACCACATATATCACTTCCTCATCAGAGGGCAGATTATGATTGAAGCGAGCTAAATACCGACAGTAGTCAGAGTCGGTCTCAGTTACATCATCAAAAGTGTTGCTTGTAAGGTCAATGGGCAAGTGTTGGCATCCAGAGGAGCCATGCCCATACCTTATTTTCCTACTGACACTAGTAATAGAGCACACTGATTGCTTGCCTTTGCCATCTACCAGATGAGCAGCAACATCCTAGAATTGCAACCTTCTATTGCATCTAGTGGGCACAAGCTTGGGCTTGTCAACCAAAGCACCTTCCTGAATAACAGGACCGAGCTTTTGTGAGCTCAAACGAATAGACCTCCTTATTGACTTACTAATTTTCTCTTATCAGACAAGCACTCAAACTTGATTAGACTCAGTCCACAAAGTACTCTAACTGCTACAAGAATGACACTATTAGCAGTTAATTCCTCTTGTATTTATTGTGTGAGCTAATGGCAACCTTCATCAATGCTTAATAAAAATGCATGTGCAAACATGGCAATTTGGCGGCGTATGTACTATCACCGTTTAACTAGAGCTGCATGAGAATCCGTAGATCACCCTTCATGATTGCCAAAAAAATCTTCACATAGATTGAGATCGACATGACTACAAAAGCAAGGAACAATTCATTAATGCTTCACTAGTTGTACTATAAAACGACCACCATGTGTCATTTTCCAACTTTGAATATTGCCTGCTGATCTCCTGAAGAGTTGGCAGATCAAACGGTTTATCTCGGGCTAACTCGATTTGACATCCAATGAAGCATCATTCACCTTCCTCATGACCAATAACATTAATCCATGTTGGCAGGTCCTATGCACTTTGCAAACTAAACGGCTAGAGCTATGCATCACAATCTCGTTGACCTCGTGACTTTTAACCAACCTTCATCTTCCTCCTACGAGCTAGCAGGGAACAATATAGATTTACATTAGCTTTTGATCTTGGTTGTTGATATAAAACCATGGGTTATGATCTCAATAGTGGAGATTGGGCCCCACATTCCATACATGACACACATCTACCTTTTGCTGACCTCGCACCAAATAACAGGGCGACACCTTAGGTCTGCGAGTTGGCGGGGTACGATCGAGATCTTCTCCCATATCTTCGAATTTGAAAAACCTACACATTGCACGGTTAGTATTTAATGAAAGGCTTTGGCTAAGCCGTTGGTGACATGACCACTGGGGTTAATGGCTTAGGCTTACATCACCGGATTAAAATTAAAACCCAACTTTGATTTTAATACTTTATTTCCTTCGCAGGGTTTTATTTCCTAAGTTTCAGTTGGCCCCGTGTTTCATCTTTTAAAAAACAACTTATGTTGTTGTTTTTCGTCCACCTAGTAATGTCCACTTCTCCTTTTAATGAATGTTTTATTTTGAAAGGGTTGATTTAGTGCTTCCATTGATCTATTTCTTGCAGATATCAACGGTGCCCGCCATCCCGTGATCGGGAATTGAAGGATCGTGAAATCACAGGCGGGCACCACATGTCCTATTTGGGGGATCAAATTTGTGCTATCATTGACCAACTGCCATTTGATCTGAGTCATTCCCCACCATCCCACGATGGTGCTTGGGTTAATTGCGAAATAACGAGCGGGTGCCACGTGTCTCATCTGATGAAGCCTAAAGAGTAAAGGAAACACTAGCTGGCTTTAAATGTATTAAGGGGTGGATTACTAAAGTGTTCTCGAGATGCACATGTTCTAAATTGATGGATATGTTATAATATCACTGGAAAAGCTACTCGAAGGCTAACAACATGGCTGGTGACTATGTTAAAGTAACGAGATCATTGATGCTCAGGATCAATGGTTGCTCGCCATCGCATGGTCAAAAATTTTAGGATTGCGATATCGCGGGCAACCACCACGTGGAATTCCTTCATAGTGTATGGTAAGGTGGGCCCCTTATCACCATGTTGGCAATTATGTCAGCTTGTTTTGAAGGTGGTCATCGATGATTTGATCAAGCTGAAGAATCGATGGCTCGAATTTAAATCTGCATCAAATATGGTTGGAGTCATTCGTGCAGCGTGAAATTGAGCTTTAATAGTGGATGAGACACTTGCTAGCATAATTTGAGTTTCTGTAGCTAGAATTTGGGAGTTTTGTGAACAAAGCCGTGAGTTTATTTTCTGTGTCTCCTGGTCATTTTGCATTTGAATTTGGGAAAGGATTAGTTAGATGTGCTGTGAGCTTTTTGATGAATGTGTTTGGGCTATAGTTTAATTATAGTTGTGAGAAATTGTAGTGTTTTTCCCTGTAATTTTCTATCTCTGGTTAGTCCTAGCTATCTAAATTATAACGTTGTAAAGAAGCCCTAGTTTTTCCAAGATGGCACCACCCAAGAAACATTCTAGCCAGACTAAATATTTGAAACGAAACCTGTATGATGATTTCCTAGATCAATTTCCCTTGTCAACGAATGATAGGAGGAAGGGATTGGTCCTAATGCGAGGGAAAATTCTGGGGGAAGGGTTAGTGTATAATTGCTCCAACATTGCCGATGCTAGGGTTCCCATCACTGACTTGAAATTTTTCAGATTGTGGTATGAATAGAGGAATTTTCCTCACCCTTTTTCAAATGGATGGATGTATGATATGGGGAAGCTGGTGGTACCAAATGTATTCCCTGATGTAGACATGCTTAGGACAATGGTTGCAAGATATGACCCTGTTACATGGATAATCAGGGACAATGATGGAATGGTTCTATTGAGCATTAACAGAGAAGAGGTCCAACATATTTTTGACTTGAGTGAACCAAGTGAAGACTTGGTTCCTATCAACCTAGAGGAAATGAAGCAAGAGTATGCAAAGCTGAAATATCTTTTTAGATCAAGGTTGCTTCCACCTCATCTGGCTAGGGCAGGAGGTTCAAAATTTCATATCAGCCCCAGTGACCAGGAACCTTTCAAATTAAATTGTTTTGCAAACCATTTCCTAGCCACTTTCTATTCCTTATGTCATATTTTGGGTCTCAGTCCTAATACAGTAATTCCCATTGCTTATATGTTCATGGGGGTGCAAATACAACACCCTAACTTCTCTGCGACCTATGACTTCGCTTCTTTCTTGGCTGAGAGGATGCATGAAGGGCTATCAAAGATGAAAAACAATGATACCAACACTCAATTATTTTGGTATTCTATGCTAATGCATATGTTTTTGTTTAAGAATGCTGACTTTTTCTCTGAGAGGATGAAATTAAGGCAATCAGTTGATGGAGAAAGATTGCCAGTACATATATGGGCTGCAGATTTATCTTGTAATAAGGAAAGCACTAGTTATGTGCAATTTGATAATTGTTTTGCTTCCAGATTAAGGGCTAGATTAATGGTGAATATACCTAGGATCCCTGAGGAATTACATGATTTCCTCAGGCCAAAGGAGAGGAAGCTAGAATTGAAGGTTTACCATAACTGGGGTGACATTATCCCATACCTAGTCAGCACTGTCTTGAGAGTATATAGTTTTCAGGGAGCCCCTCATATACTACCATACAATGTGCCACCAAGAGTGGGATTTGTAGAAGTTATGTGGCAGATAGGTTGTATTCATGAGGACAACCTCACTGGAAGGGGTAAGGGAACATTTTTCCTAGATTATACAGTGGTGTTTGATTTTGTATTTTCAAAGGGAGGTTGGACTCATTTTGATAATTTCTTTAATAATTACCATTTGAGGTGTGGACCAAAGCGGCAGCATGATCCTAAGGGTTTCTTTGCTCTTTTCAAACAAAGAATAAAAGATGGAAAATTTGTGCATGAGTTCAATTTCCCTGAAGAATTGATTAGAAATGAATTTGATTTGAATAGACATGAGTTGAACAAGGAGAAATGGATAGATTATGGTAAGCTACTAGATGTTGTGCACAAAATGGATCTGAAATATGATCCACTATTGGAGTTCAGTCCCCACCATAAAAAAATTGATTTTCTGATGGGAAACTTCAAGTAAATTATGGGCACATTGAGGACAAAAAGATAAATTTAGAATTGAGTTTGGGTGTACAAGAGCAAGGTGCCAGACCAATTGAAACAAGGCCAACATACCACCCTACGGAAAGGTGGCCCATTTACAAGAGGAAAAAGGATAGTAGCAGTGATGAAGAAGAAGTGGATAGAAAAAGAAAACAGATTATGAAAGTGCCTCCACAACCAAGTCCAAAATTCAAAGTGCCTGGGGCAATCAAAATTATTGATTTATAATCATCACCAGAAGACAATCCCTCGTCACCACCATCTAAGCCAAGCCCTAAGAGGCAAATAATTGATCAACCAAAGGAGGATCTGATGGATGAGATTATTGTTACTGATCAAGACATGAAAGTTGGTATGCCTTCCCCTCTTAGGCCAGCTGAATTAGTTTTATCTAATTTAGATATGAAAGGTAAAAGTGTACAAGATGCAATAATGGAGGCATGCAAGGAGTTTCTAGATGACAATACATTTGTGAAAACTCCTGTATGCTTGCAATTGGTATGGAGGATGAAGTTTGAAGAGTATCAAGATAAATGTAGGCAGAGAAGAGAACTAAGGCCTGACAAGTCAGACCAGGAGAATGATGAGGAGATAAAAATTGAATTAATGGAAGAATTCAAGAACATCACTCTTGAAGAAGGAAGAAAACTGGTGAGTCAGGTTGGTGTATTAATTTTGCCTGAATGAGACATTGCAGATGCAGTAGCTTTTAATGCTATTATGAGGTCTAAGAATCCCTTTCAAGACTTTGAAGAAGAGGTCAAGGCAGAATTGCAAAACTCTACTTTCAGTGAGGAATATGAAACTCTGAAAATTTGGGCATTGGCCCCACAAGGGAGAAAACTAGATGTTTCTGATATTAATCCAAATTTCAAGGGAGGATTGATAATAAAGAGAGCTTCAGAGACCTCAACCACTGAGGCCACTAATTTGACTGTGAATGTGGTCAAATTGGCCCAAAAGACCGTTGAAAGGGAGGAAGCTGAAAGGAAGAGCTTAATGGAAAAATATAACCTTTTAATTAAGGAGTACAACAAGATGCAACAGAAAAATGTTGAGTTGCAAACTGAAGTGGAGAGGTTTAGGTATAAGCAGATTGGGGAGACATCAAGTGCTCCAGGAACTAGTACATTACCTTCCACAGTAGGGTCAGTGCCTCCTACTTCTCCAATTGTTTCCACACTAGGATCTCCCAGTCAGAATCCTGTCCTCACCCTTTCTTTAGAGGAAGTTGAAGAAGAAATATAGTGCTTTGTCAATCCTACAAAGAAGCAACTCTTGCAAAAAATTGATGAATTGTAGGAATCATTAAAGAAAAGTGAGGATGGATCTCTCTTAAAACAAAAAGAAATTGTTACTACTGTTTTGAGGCATTTAAATGAAAAAGTTGATAGAAAATTGCTATTTATACATTCTTTATATTCTTTGTTGTTAGCAACAATAAAGAATATTGATAGGGATCATGAAGTAGCGATACCAATAATTGACAATTGAATCCCTAGGGCCAGTGATCTGGATATCATGTATAAGGCCTCAAGGTTTAATATAAATAATAGGCCCCAATCATTAAAGCCTACTCATGTGTTAGTAAAATCATTGAAAAGTTTTCAAACCTTATCAAATGACTTGAGTAGGAAGATTAGGGAGCTGGTGAAGAATTTCAATGATTGGGGTAACACATTGTTACTTGATATAATTGATGAGTAGGAAAAAATTAGGTCATTTCAACAATGGCAGGCTCAAGCAAGTGAGGCCATCAATGATCAAATCAATTCAATTTGTGATGACTCAGACTATGATTTTTTAGTGAGCTATATGGACAAAATCATTAGTACTAGCTCATTTTTAGAATCTTTTGAAAGGGATGCGAATCAGGTAGCGGTAAAATACACACCTTATAATATCAAGGTGGATGAGGTAATTAATTTTGACTGGTCAACTGATGATGAGTACCAGAATTGGGTAACTAAATATTTGACTGAGGAGGAGTAAAAGGAGTGAACTACTAATAGGTGGGAGATCAGATGCTGCGGTTGCAATGGTTCCAGTTTTGTGTTGACGACTTTCTCGGTGCGGTTTTCTTGTGGTTTTTTGCATCAACATTCCTTAGATGATATGATGAACAAGAATATTTTTCAAGGTGGTGGCTGTTGTAACAAATTTTGGAATATCACCAGGTGCTCCAATTAACTGGTGACAGGTGTACTTTCTGGCCTGGTGCTTGTTTTCTCCTTCATTTTCTATAAGAAGGATTTCAAGGCCAGAAGTACGGGTTAGCAAGTTAGATAATTTTTGTCGAGTCTAGGTGAAGTTGTAGAGCGAATTGTAAAGTTCGATGGTTTTAGAGAAATGAAATTTAGGTTTTGAGTCATTCTATAACAGGTTTTGAGTTCATAGAGATTTAATGTTGTATAACAGTACTAGCATTTGAGTTGAAATGAAAATTTGAGCTCATGTCTTTCCATTGTACATGCATATCCAAACTTTGAATGAAATAACTAAGGGTTGTTTTATCCATCTCACTATTGTGGTGTGTATGATTCTATTTTAGCTTTAATTCAAGGAATTAATCAAAATGCTTGAATGGGATTATAGGCGAATATGTGCTGTATAAGGATTTGATAAGTAGTCCTCGGTTAGAATGCATACTAATGAAATTGTAATGCAATATTGTCAAGGATCTTATATGTGATGTATTAAATCTGTTATAAACCTCTAGATGCTTATGAATTTGACTCTTGCAATGGATATATGGCACTGATCTAAGTTGTAATTATTAGTGTAGTTCAGTATTTGTTTGTCTTTACCTAGAGCTTGCTACAAATTGCAAATCATTGACTATCTTATACAATGGATTGTGTTTAGTTATCTCACACTCTAGATAGTTAATATTGTCTATGAACAACCAATTCTAGTTGATATTATCTTATCATGTTGAGCTATTAAGTGAGATCATCTGCTATTGTTAATATTGTTTATAATAATGGTGCAAAGGTTGTAAACACATTAAGGGATCACCCTCCTGGGTCTTGCAGAGCCCGAAGTGTAGGAGGCTTTTAAAGTCCTCGTCAGTTGGTCCAGGTCCTTCGAGCTGCCTTCAATTGGAATTGAAAATTCCATAGGTAGATTAGAAGACAAACCTAGTTACATTGTAAAAAGAACCAACATACACGTTAACCACTGAACAACAACCTCTACAACTGACTTTTTAATCTTTTATGATCACATGAAACATAAAACACACTAATTTCAAAGTTGTTAACATCACTATTAAAATATTTTAATTTTTTGACCTTTCAAACATTAAAAAGTACATCATTAAATTAATTATGTAATGGCATAAAAATTAAAAACATCATGAATTAGTTATGTAACCACATAATTCAAATATAATTCTATCAAGAAATTAATATCAAATAGATAATATAATTGCATAACTTATACATTTCAATGTCATTGATCTTCTTCTTCATCCCACTCTTTGTCTGTATCATTTGATCCAGATCTGACATTGTAAGGATTGGTCATATCATCATCATCGTCATCGATATTAGTTTGGATAATGTCATCATCCACACATATATCATCTTCATGAACATTAACTCCTACATCATCATGATCTAGTTCCTCCTCTTCGACATCTTCCTCAGGGACATCATCAACTAACTGTTGATCTTGATCATCATCTACATCATCTTATAGTTCTTCGGTATTTTCTTCTTCCACCACATTATACTTTACCGGCCTTCCTCTTGGATCATGTATAACAACAAATGACCAACCTGGTTTACCTGGAACCTCTGAGTAAATTACCTGCTCACATTGGCTTGCAAGAACATAGGGCTCATTTCCAGCTCGCTCGATCAATGTTGTATTAACCATGGTAAATCCATTATCATGTTCAATAACAGTTCTCTTAGGATCATTTTCATTCAATCATAGCTTGTACCATAGGACGACAAACATAATTAATTTGAAGGACTTTAAGTCACAATCAAGTATATCATCCAAAATCCCATAGTATCAATTTTCTAATACTTCTGGATGTATGTCGCTTCTAGATGAAACATTAGTCACCTAAAAGACTATAGTTATACCAGAATCACAAGTTCTCTTCATGTCATCCAACATTTTGATTTGAAATTTACGACCATTGCACCACATAGCCTTGTGGTGTTTCACCTGCAATATGTCAAACATGTAAAAATTATTACAATATCATTAGTTGATAAACATATTTATTCTTGGCCGAATGTATGCAAAGAAAATAATCCCAACATATATATACATCAATATAATTGAAAATAATTAAATAATATGGGTGATTAATATATTTATACGTACTTTTTTATCTCTTAAACGATATGCTAAATCAATTTCCCTTTGTGTAACATTGGAATTACAATGAGCTTCTTTAACCAATTAAGCCACACCTTCCCATGTTAATGTGTGACCAGATTTTTGACATCGTTCAATCCATACCGTCATCCAATTAAGATTGTTGGCGATGTACAAATGTAGTGCATCCCACTCTTGACCAACTGTATCAAAAAAAAATTAAAATTCACAAACGACGTATAATTAGTTAAATACCACAGTATACGACCTTAATTTATAATTGATGCATATTGAAGATTAAAAATTAAATAAGTACAATATACATAAAAATCATATGTAAAATGTATTCCAATTAATCTCCATGACCATCTTATAATTACCTCACTTTCCTCAATCTATCTTTCCCCATCAGGTACTCCCCTTCAAATTTGTTAATGGAGTTGGGATCCCAAATGCGATCTACATAGATCTTTGCTGCAAGCTTAGGAAGATATTCACTAATGTACACCATGGTCTGGTATACCATATATCCCTCCACCATAGAACCCTCAAGATGGTCTGGTGTATGAGGTAGTGTTCATGTGCATTGAAAAATGTTGAAGGTAAACACTTTTGTATTTCACACATTAGACGAGAAATTTTTCTCTTCCAATAATTTATATCTTCTTTATGGATTTCTTTAGATGACAATCATCTACAAGTGATTCAAGGTGCAAATATATTAACGAGATCTAACAAAAATATACGTTATATTGCATAAAAAGTAAAACAAATGGAAATTATAAGATGTATACAATGAATTGAACAAATCTTGTTACTTACCTCATGTATTTTCCAAGATCATATATAACTTGCTTGACATTGTTGTCAAAGTTGTCTGGGAGAGATAGAGGTAGAAGATACTATAACAATTATAAAATAATCCTTTCATTATTTTTCCAAAAGTAGTAAACACAATACATTGAAAAGTACATGCATTATACAAGTGTATATAATATACCAAAATAATTACCTTAATGAAGGTATGCCAATCATGCGTTTTCATCCTTGACCCAAATTCACCTTTCTTTGTTATTATATTGTTTATGTTCGTAGCAAATCGTGGGAAATCAAATTTTTTGTATGACTTTTTTTATAGCATTGCTTTGCTGCTCTGTTAATAACCAAGGAAGGGAACTTATATTAATTTGGTCTCCATCGCTATTTAATTGAATGAAATTTTTCATTGCATGATTGGTTTCCTAAATGTCACTACAAATTTTGACAATTTTTTCTTTGTCATGCCTTCCATCCAATATTTTTCATTATGTTTCTGTTATATTCTTTTCGATATGCATTGTATCAAACAAATGGACAATTTGTAGCTGTTCATAGTAGGGAAACCTACTAAATTGTTTGGGATAACTTTTCACCGTAGAGTTTTACTCATTAATGCCTTGACAACCTTCATGAAGCATATAAGTTAAACAAATTAACAACACAATCATTGTCAATTACAACATGAGTAAACACAACACAATATAAAAATATAAATTCAAAACATATCATATATGATAGATAAACAATTTGATCTGATGTATAACCTTGATGATTAATTCTATTATATTCCAACTTCCATAGACGCAGGTGTCATTCTTCATGGTTTTGATGTAGTCTCCTCTTTCCCATTGAAAAGATGTTTTTCAGTAGTTCGATACTTATGATTTCTATGGAGGAAGTGCCTATACTCATCAAACACCTACTTTCCTAAACTTGTTGAATGACAAGCTTTCATCTTTGGACCACAAATTGGACATACAAATTTCCCTTTGTTTGAAGACCTACATGATCATATATAACTTGATTAAATATGTCAAATTTTTTAATTATATATAATTAATAGATTATTTTAAAAACACGCATGATATCTACTTCATCAAATTAAGTATTGTTAAAGTGCAGTCGAATGTTATAACATACCACAAAAATGTGTTAGCCCTAGGGCATCATGAATTTTCCATACAAGCATTGCATGAAATTGAAATTATCTTTGTCCTATTGGTCTAGAGATGTCATACATAGTGATGCCATTCCATAACTTTAGTAACTCGTCGATAAGAGGCTCGATATATACATTCATATCTTTAACTTGGTACTTACCTAGTTGAATGAACATAAACATTACATACCATTATAACCATTTTACCTAATATATATAAATTAATGCACATGACCATTGAATAAAAAATATAAGTCATTATGCAACAAATAAGACAAATGAGATGCTACTATGTTAAATAAAATTGATGTAAACAAATACCTGGAACAATCATTGACAACATTATGTGCTCCCTCTTTATTGACATCCATGGAGGAATGTTATTGTTGATAACAAAAATAGACCACACTGAGTAAACAGATCTTAGCTCTCCAAATGGATTGACACTATCCGCTCCCAATGAAAGCCTGAGATTACGAGGTTCTTTAAAGTGTGGCCATTTTTCCTCCATGTCCCTAAATGCAGAACCATCCACAGGCATTCGAAGAATGTCATCTACACTTCTATTCCATGCATGGTAATCCATAATTTGTGCTAAGCTTTCGCACCTAAATAATCATTGCATACATGGAATAATGAGAATATACCAAAGAACCTTGCGAGGCACCTTTTTTGTTAGTTGATCTGTTTGATATCTACTGATATGACATTCTGGGTGTTCTGTTGCAAATTCATGTTGTTTATGATATATAATATGATCATTGGGACATGCATCTATTGCTTGATACTCCATTCCAATATCTTTCATAATGGCACATAAATCTTGGTATGAGCGAGGTAAAATATTTGATGGTGGTAACAAAAATTCACCAATCAATCTACAACAAAAAATAATTTGTTCATATAAAGAATATTAATGGTACAGATTTCATCCTTTATTTACTAGTGATGAACTAACAACAATTAAAATAGATGAAAAAAGATGACATATATGACATACCTTAACATCCGTGAGATTGCAATGTTTGTTAAACCATTCATAACCTTCAAGTTCAACAACAACAATACAACAAAGAGAAGAGTTGTTTGGGAGCCTTCATAAAGAGGCTTGTATGCCTTCTCAAGTATAGGTAAATCATGAACATCATCAAAGTCATCTTGATCATCATGATCAGCTCTGCCACTAAATGTGTCATGGATCAATGTATTCGTACCATCATCTTCAACTGTGTTTTTTGGTGCATGATCATCTTCTTCCATAGGATCATTAACTTCATCTTAGATATTCACAGCTCCATGTTCGTTTGCTTGCAAAACCACATTCTCTGAGCCGTGATAATCCATATCATCTTCCCTAGGGCACCCCACCTTTATAATAATGATAGACAAAAATAAACCATGATCATGATCAAGTGATTATATATATATATATATAAAATGTTAAAATGATATAAAAATTTACAAATTCAATCAATATAAACACATATAATGAACAACTTACCAATGGACGATAATCATACCCCCCTTCAACATGACCATGCTGCCTATAATGTTTCTCAATTGTTGTGATTAAAAGTCATCTCGTCTTTAAGCCCTTGCAATTATTGCAAGGATAATAACATTCCCCATCACCTTTCTTTTCAATCTAGCCCACAATCTATCAAGTGTCTCTTCATTTTGTTCTGGACTAATATTATCTGACATGATTTTTCTTTACCAAGTTTGACTATTTAGATCTTCAAAAAATATCAAACTCACAGTCTAATAATTTTTATTCATAGATAGGTAACATAATATAATAATTCCAATATTTTATACCAAAAAAATTTGGCATGCAACCACCCCTGCAAAAGAGAAGATAGTTTGAAGTTAGTGACCCCAAAAAACACTTTAAAATGCTAATTCCAAAACTTATTAAATTCTGATTTTACTATGATTTCCAACCGTTAAGACTCCTAAAATTAGAATATTGAACTTGATTGCAAACTTCCTACAATGATGGAGGTAGCGAGCTAGTAAGAGAAGTGACCATTCCTAAGGAGCAACAAGTCGGAATCATCATTGCTAATGTCAATATGGATTTATCCTTTTTAGTAAAGATGCAATGTGTCACTTCTTATGATCTAGCTTATCCCTAGGCCCCAAAATTGAGAGAATTCTTAAATAAAACAATGCGCGATTGGTAAGAGAACACGGAAAGTACAAACCCTAGGCCTCGTGAGAAACATGCCACCTATAGCGGATTAGTGAGGTTGCAATACCAGAAAGACAGACATTGTAGGTAATAACAAAATCTTGTAATCTAAAGATTGTAGCCAATAATAAGCACACTATGTAGCTTACTGACATTTGTAAATGCAATCTATGGTAAGAAGAATGACAGTCACTTGAGATGTGACAATCAAAAACAGGCTAAGCAGTGACAAGATAATAAAGCTCAAACCTTGTATAGTAAAGTGGAGATTTTAACAGTGAGTTTCCTTACCCCCTTGCTGACCTTAAGGGTTTTTCAAAGGCTTTTGGTAGTGTTAGACAAGGCAAATGCAATTAGGGAATGATCATTCAAAATGAAGCAACAATGGTACCCAGCTCAATAAGTTTCTTCTTAGCCATTAATGTATAATGGAGAAGTGATTGCATGTTTGATCGTTGTTTTGAGACTCATCAGATGGGAGAATAGTGAATAATACCTTGTGGCTTGTGAACTAAAAATAATAAGGTTGAAGGATCTTAAGAATCATAATACCATGGTCAACAATGAGAGTCCTATGGTAAGTAGGCAAATATAGGGCATAGTTTGATTTTATAGAAGGATGCCCATGAAAGGAATCTTCAAGTGATAGTGAGTGAGCTGTTTGAGATTGTAACTGAGGGTGCAATACCCAGTCTTAAAGGAAGTTAGAAAAGCAGTAAATGTGCAAGAAAATAAAATCGTACACAACAAACAATTCATAATGTTATCTTGCATAATGACTTGAGTTTGAAGACAAAAATCTCATTGTATCTTCATGATGAAAGTGGTGACCTTAATGGTCAATCACTGGAAACCATGATTTTAAAACATGCTATTGTGTTTATGGAGGCAACATTTTAATCAAGGAGTGGTGGTTTGGAACAATGTATGTGTATGAAGGACTTGCTTTGTATAAAGATACTATGCAAATTTCCAGCTTAAGACACCATTCTTAGAAGAGATCATGGATTATGGTTCCAAGGGTTACCATGAAAAGGATTAAAGCAATGACTGAGATCTATTTAAAAGCCACGGTCATGAAGATATTAAAGATGTCACATGAAAAACCCTAGTAGTCGGAGTAATGAATATAGTGCCAAAGAGGATAGTGTGTTGGGGCAGATTTAGGAGATCTCCACATTATCTAATTATAGGGAAATACATCATTTATTTATTTTTTTAATTAAAAGAAATCATTCTAAACCCTATATAGAATACATTGATACTTCAAAAGCCTCTCAAGGAATTTGAGATTATGCAAATATATGTCAAGTAACATTCATAAGGTTTAGAAAAATCTTTGATCACTCTAGAATAGCCATCAAACATACAGCGAATGCACTATACAATTGATATAACACAACCACTTTTGCATATCAACCAGAGTTATAGGCTCTTTATTGCAGCAAGAGGTAATCACTTCTTGATCATGCTATAATTACATCCTAACCCTAAACTTGAGACAACTCCTAATGCACCCAATGATGATCGACACTGCATTATAAACCCTGAATTAACTACATTATATGAGTGCCTCCATTTCTATCAATACAAACATAGCCACATTAAACTTGGTCACACATGAATGCATCCTGCATTTGTTATAGCACAACTATGCCACATGACCACAGAGGCTATGGATCACATAATTACAGTCACAAGAATTTGTTCCTTGGTTGTGATCTTATGGTGATTCCACACAACAAAATATGACCATGAAATTCTCAAAACCCTAAACCTCTAAAATGAAATATGATGAGATGTTGCTTTAAAATATGATTTTCAAACTTGGAACTACAAATCTGACTTCACAACTGAATTTTGCAAAAAGACAATGACTACCCTCAACCTGGTGATATCTTCTTGAATTTTTTCTGATTTTTCCCAAGAAAATCATCCTTAGTTCTCCACAAACTATCTCATGTAGAGAAAAACACTGTCACAATAAATCAGGCGTGAACTCACTTTTCTTTATGTTGGCCACAATTTGATTTTTTTCTATTTTTCATGTTTGTTGAAAATGATAGCTGACATTTTGACGAACCCCAGTTTCGTCAAAATTTTGATGAACGTCAAGGATAAACTTTCAAAAAATTGAAAATTACACATCAAATTTTACAATCACCCAACGATACATCAAATTATACATATTTCGTCGGATTTTGTAGTCAAATGAGTTAGTGATAGGTCAAGCGGCCTTTGGAACCACCCTAGAAAAATAGTCAAATGACCTCCTGAAATTATGAAAATGCACAAGCATGCAAATTTGAACCAAAAATTTAGTGCAAAAAATGGCTTGGTGAAATAGATCACGAGGTGCAAGATGTTAACATCCAAAGTGGCTTAGTCAAACTTTTTTGCAACTGCACTTGTTCAAAACCAATTAGGGCTCACCAAGTCACCACTTCGAAAAAATATCAAATCACCTCCTGGGAAGATACCACTGAAAACACTAGATCATTTAAGTCCATTGAATATGTATGCAATAGGGATTTCATTCAATTAACATTCTTCTCAAGATATTGAGGGTCAAACTTGACATCCTTGAAACATGTTGAAAATGCATATGTAAAAATAGAACAAACTACATTTGCTTTTGACCTGGTAAAAATATCAAATCATATATTGAGGCTTTGAAATTGGACCAAGAAGTACATGAATATGGAGGGAATGTAGAGCACCAATCCATTTTCAATGATGATCATTTAGTTATGAAATACAAGTCTGAATAGGAGGCCACTTCACAAGTCTGAGAGTTTGTAAACAACAAAACAATCCTAGAACCCTCTAGCTTTGCATTTCAAAACCCTATCAAAACTCATCATGGGAAGCTGAAATCAGACATACATGTTTACACATGTCAAATTAATATACTCATTGAAGGATTTGGCATGAAATAAAATGGGATCCAAATTATGACCCTCCAAAGTAGGGCATTGGGGCAGATTTTTTAGGGGCACTTCTAAGTGTGCCAAGCCAAATTTTTCAACATAGGTACTTCAAATTTGCAAAATTTGAAGGTGCCATCAGGCCTCTTGTTATTTTTGTTGTTATATATACAATTATATGTTTATTATCGAGCCTACAAGCTCCACTTTTATTGGACACATCTTGACATTACACCTGTGACACATTATCTCGAGCGATATATATGATATGATTTTGGCAGTGGTTGATGATATGCATTATGACGTGTTTATGGTTTTATGCTTAGGATGATGACGTGTTAGGAATATTCATGCATTTATGATGTCTATTGATGAATTTTATATGATGATGTGATAGTTTAATATGCTTTATGATTATGTGCTTATGACTATGTTATTATGGTTTATGCTTTTTATGATATGCAATATGGATGACCTAATGTTTACTAAATGCAATGCGATATGATGATGTAATGCATTGATGGTTTATAGATGTTTTTATCATGCTATGTGTGGATGATGAATGTAATGGAAATGACCTAATGTGATGTGATATGGGAATTTATTGATGTAATGTAATGTTTATGTGAAAATGTAAGATTGGATGCAAATGTGATATGGCCTAATATGTGTAAAATACAATGCAATGTTTATGTGAGGAAATGTTTGCTAAATGTCATGATGGATAATGTCTAATATGAATGTAATTTTATGCATGGGATGCAACATGATGGGAAATGAAATGGAATATGATATAATGGATTTCGATGTAAAATGTAGTACTAATATGATAAAGTGCTAATGTGATGATACTAGTGTGATGAGAAGATATAAATTCTATATGTATGCTTTCTATGTTTTTTTATGCAAATGTATATGATTTAATATGATAATGATTATCTATGATGATGATGCTTTCTATGATGTTATCTAACATAATTATGTATGCAAGATGTTTTTTGTGTGTCACAGGACTTTGTCAAGATGCAGATGAAGGAAATGTTAGTGTGGAAGAGATGGAAGTGATGGATGTTACTGTGAAAAGGAAAGGAAGATGGAGATGGAAAGTTAGATGGTAAATGATGAGGGACCAAACTTCATACTTCCATTTTTATATTTATCATCATTCGGCATAAAAAATGTTGTAAATGGACCACAAAAACCATGGTATGACATAAACCAAGATGTGTAAGGTGACCATTTGGGAGAGACAAGCAGTCAAAAGACAAGGAATGCCCCAGCTCATACTAAGGATCCAATTATCCCAGTCTTTTTGCCAAGACAAACCATAAGCAACAAACAAAGAAAAGAGGCCATGATCCATCATCGGCCCTCTAAATCCGTTAATAGGACATCATTGAGGAGACTAGTAACTTGACCTAGAATCAATAAAAAAGATAAGACAAATCCAAACCAACAAAGTGTTTTCCAAAGAGATTGTGTTTGCCGATAGTCTTGATGAGATTATTTGATGTGATTGATTAGGTTGACTGAATTGGATTGATAAATTGACAAGGATTGATTGATAAGTTGAAAAAGGTTGAAAAATTGATTTGATCGACCGTACCTAGCCTCAGGAAGGACACATCTTGATTAAGGCATGATTGATTGACCAAGATGACAAGATTGATTGATTTGATAAAGATGAAAAAGTTGATTGATTGTGCCCAGCTTCAAGAATGACATATCCTATTGTTTTGATAAAGATTGATTGATATGACTAAACGATGTGATGATACCTAACTTCAAGAAGGACACATCATGTTTAAGGTAGGGGATACATTTGATAAAGTTGACCAAATGAAAAGTGTTGAAAAGCCACCTAACTACAAGAAAGACACATCTTGCTTAAGGTGAATGATCAAATTGAAAAAATCTAATCTCAAGAAGGATGCATCTTGATAAAAGACAAGAGATTAGACTGAATGAGACAAATGACATAAATCCCCATTCTGCTAAGATTGATGATTTGATAGATTGATTGATGATAATATGGTTGACTGATTGAAGGATTTTGTTGGTTATGTTTGTTTGTTAATTCATGATTTGGTTTGAATGATGATTGCTTGCAGACCAAAAAGAAGACCAGACTTGACAAACCCTAAAGGGCTGACATAGGTGGCCTTGGGGACTCATTGATTGATGGCCTTGCCTACGTTATACACATAGAGACCTCGTAGTTTGACACATATTGGATTTTTCTTATTCCACAAAAGATTGAGCCATGATTTTATTTGGACAACCTAAAAGGACTGACCTAATGTCTCATAGGCTCATTTAAGATGAGCCTTGCTTATGTAGCAAATGCACAGAGGCAATGTAGTTCGACCCTACTAACACAAACTGAATCAACGTGAACTCAAACTCTATTTTTGGAGTTTTTGAAGTTTTTTGATGTTTTTGGATTTTGATGATTTTATGATTTTTTTGGATTTTGATGTTTTATGATTTTTTTTGGATTTTGATGTTTTCTAATTTTTTTTTTGATTTTGATGTTTTATGAGGTGGATACCATGTGTTATTTTTCCCATGAAGACGTAGGTTAAGGAATTTCCCCCATTCAGGTATAGGACCAACTTATTATGTGTGAGGGGATTGATGGATGGATGTAAAGGATGGTCATGAAAGCAAAGGGTGTCAAATGTTGGTGGTTCTTAGGCCATGGAAGGATAACGAAGTTTATTATGAACAAGTGACATGTGCAAATGGATAATTAGAAGGGATGAAGGACCATATAGAGTGATAGTAGACAAAGGAGCATAGACTAATTACACATGGTGCCTATTTGCCAATTTTTCACCATGGTACTTATCCAAAGCACCACTGAAGTGGTTTTCACTTTTGAACGGATCATTTCTCTTTACTATTTTTAAATTTTGTCCATTTTCAAATTTTGATTTTTTTTTTGTTGTCACCAAGATACTTGTTTGCCAAGTTTTCATTAGGGTGACCATTTTTTGATTTTTTTGTTTTTTGCATGTTTTTGACTTTTAAGGGGATATTCTAAGAATCAAGTGTAATACTTGTAGAGGTGCATGTTGTTGATAGGTTCAAAAAATGGCTCTCCTTTAGGAGTAGAAAGCTGATAAGCACCTGATCCATATGTTGTAATGATATAAGGGGCCAACCGATTAGGTTTAAACTTTCCAAGCTTTTATCATTCTACTTGATTCTTTGGATTTTATTTTAGGAATACGTTACTAATATCAAAGCTTTTGGGTTAGAATTTCTTGTTATAGTTGCATCAAAGGTGATTCTGATATGCTTGCAAATGTGTTAGAGAATTTTGTCTCTTTTCATCTAGTAACTCTAGCTCATGTAGATGGGATACACGATATTCTTCTTGATCAATCAAGCCTTGCATAGAGACTCGCAAAGAGGGTAAATCAACCTCTATAGGAAGTATTACTTGATAATCGTAGAAAAGGGAATATGGAGTGGATCTAGTAGGAGTACAAAAATTGGTATATTAAGCCCATAAAGAAGGACTGAGTTACAAATGCCAGTCATAGCCAACATCATTGACAATCTTCTTTAAGATTTTTAGGATAGTCTCATTAGATGTGTCAGCTTGGCCATTACCTTGGGGGTAATACGAAGTAGAAAAGTGGTGTTGGATATGGAATTTTTCACAAAGCTCATGGACATCCTAATTTTTGAAAGGGTGACCATTACTAGGAATGATGGACTATGGGATTTCGTAGTAGCAAATGATGTAATTTCGGATGAACTTGACTATCTGCTTTCCAGTAATGTAAGTAAGTGGGATGGCTTCAATACATTTTGTGAAGTACTCAATGGTGACAAGGATAAACTTATGTCCATTAGAAGAGGTGGGATGGACCTTTCCTATGAGGCTGAGTCCCCATTGATAAAATGGACAAGGCAAAGTAAACGACTATAGCTCTTGAGCTGGTGCATGTATAAGATCTCCATGAATCTGACATTGGTGACATTTCTTGACAAAGTGATACGTATCATATTCCATTGTAGTCCAATAATATCCCGTTCTCATGAGATTTTTAGCTAAGGTTGGACCAGTAGAGTGAGCTCCACATATACCATGATTTACCTCTTGTAAGATTGTTTGTGCTTCATTTAGGTGCTTGTTTGATAAAGGTTTTGCATTAGTTAGGGGACAAGTCAGGAGGAATAATTTGGTCATGCAAATATGCATAGATGTCTGTATACCAAGGGGATTCAAGACCAACAAGTTCACACAGAAGTTCAATTTTGAGGACATCAAATGCAGGGATCAATAGTTTTTCCACCAAGAACTCATATTGTGAGGCATTGTTAGGAATATCCAAGAGAGATCCAATTGCAGCCATTGCATCAACTACTTTGTTCTCGATTCTCAATATCTGCTTAGGAAATATTATCAAAGTATAATTTGGAGCTATCTACCATGTGCTTGTAGGGCATCAATTTCTCATCTTTGGTGTCATATTCATCATTAACTTATTTAATCTCTAACTTGGTATAACCATAAATGTGAAGATCCATGATTTTCCATTTTATTGCCATTTGGAGTCCTGTCAATAATGCTTCATATTCAGCCATGTTGTTTGTGCACAAGAATGCTATTCAAAATGACTTAGGAATGGAATCTCCTTGAGGTGTGATGAAAAAAATACTATCTCCTAATCCATGACTTGTATAAGATCCATTAAAGTATAGCTTCCATGTTGTTGGGGTGTCTATGACAAAGATTGATTCATTTGGGAAATTAGATATCAAAGGATGGTTTGCTTTTAGTGGTGCATTCACAAGTTGGTCATCTATTACTTGTCCCTTTATTAATTTACAGTCAATGTATTCAATGTTATATTCACTTAGAATCATAACCCACTTAGCTAGTCTTCCTATCAATGCTGCTTTGTTGAAAAGATATTTCAAAGGATCAATTTTGGAAATGAGTTTTTTCTTGTGATTCAACATGTAGTGTCTTAGTTTCTATGCTACGATTACCACTGCTAAACGTGCTCTCTCAATAGGACTATAGGTCAACTCATATCTAAATAGGGTGTGACTGATGTAATATATTGCTTGTTCTTTGCCATCATTGTCATTATGTGCTAATAATGCCCCCAGTGCTGATGTAGTTGTTGTCACATATAGTATCAAATATCTTCCATCAATTGGAGGCATTATAATAGGCAAAGCAAATAGATAGTTCTTGATTTGATCAAATTCCTCTTGACACTTTTTTGTCCAATTGAAGGGAATGCCTTTTCTTAATATATGTTGGAATGGGTGGATCTTGTTTGCTAATTGAGCAATTTACCTACAGATGGATTGTAGTCATCCTTGTAATTTTCTTAATTGACTGATGTTGGTCGGTGGAGGAATTTCTAAGATGGCTTTAACTTTGGTAGGATCAACCTCTATTCCTCTATATGAGACAATATATCTAAGAAGCTTGCTTGATTGGACCTCGAAGACACATTTCTTTGGATTCAACCAGAGTTGATACTTTTCTAGTCATGTGAAAATATTGTCCAATACTGTTAAGTGTCCACTTCATTTTAGAGATTTAGAGAGAAGTTCATCGACATAGTATTCCATAAGGATGTGCATATAGTCATGAAAAATTGTAGTCATGGCTCTCTGATAGGTAGCTCCTGCATTTTTCAATCCAAATGACATCGTTCCAACAAAAGGTTCCCCAGGCACATGTGAAAGCTATCTTTGGTTGATCTTCAATAGAAATTATTATCTAATTGTAACATGAGAATCTGTCCATTAGTGATAACATCTCATACCCACTGTGAGGTCTAATATAATTTCAATGTTTGCTAAAGTGAAATTATCTTTGGGAAAAGATTTTTTGAGGTCTCTAAAATCCATGCAAATTATGATTTGACCATTCAACCTGGTGATAGGAACAAGATTTGATATCCACTCTATGTAATCAATGGAGTGAATGAATCCAACATCTAGTAGTTTCTTCAGTTCCACCTTGATAAAGAGTGCAATCTAGGGGTGCATTTTCCTTAACTTTTGTTTATATGGTTTCGCATTAGGTAGTCATGGAAAGTGATGCAAAAAAAGTTCAGGATCCAATCCAGGCATATTGGCATATGACCATGTGAAATTGACTTTCCTTTCTAAAAAGAATGCTATAAACTTAGGATTTTCTTTAGTGGTCTAGGATGCTGCTAACTTTATCATTTTGGAATTGTCTTGTGTGCCAATGTTTACTTCTTTTGTTTCTTCTTTAAGAAATGGTGATCTCTCTCGGTATATAGGGAGATAGTTCAATCTCCATCCTTGGGTGCCTTAGAGAGGTTTTTATCTTTGGATACGTCCTTTATTTTTTACTTTTTCGTGGTCAACAGGCACCTTTCAGTTTTCACCTAAAGAACTATTATTTTTATTTTTTATTTTTTCATTTTCACTCTTGTGACTAGAGGATAGGGCAACCTCACCAGAGTATGCTGCATAATTGAGTTCTATGGAAAATCCAAACTTATGATCACCACTTGTTATTTCTTCACGAAGTCCCATAAACTCAGCAATTGCTTTGTCATTCTCAAAAGTGTCCAAACTTGGTGGTTCTTATTGATCCCAATCTATAAGTTGAGGGTAGAAAAGGGGTAAGCCATCCCCAATATTATCAAGGGTCATGGTGTAGGTAGATAGGGTAAAGACAAAAGTAGAGTCATCAGGTTTCCAAGAGGTAGGATCAATGGATTGCCAAAAATAGTGTTTGAACCACTCTTCTTTTTTCAAAGACATTTTTGAACGGGTACTAGGCGGGTTTTGTGAGGAATCAATAGTAAGCATTTGATCAAATTCCTCAAATAGTTTTTCAAGGTCCTTTAAAGTAGTGGAGGATATGAAATCCGATTCATATTCATTGGAATCAACATCATAATCCCAAGAGTCCTCATAGTCTCGATCTCATCTGAAGTGTAGACAAACTCACTCGAAGGTAACCTGATACCTTGAATGGTCACTTTAATGGTACAAACCCTAACCCTTGATGACTTATTAGCTTAGGAAAATGTAGAGGTTCCAAAATTCCTTGTTTATTTAGACCAAGGGCACTATGTCCATCATATTCATGTTGTTTCATTATTTGGAACCCTTTTGGATACTATTCAATTGGTAGTTTCTTACTTTCAGTTTCTTCCTCTTCTTTGTACAACCATGAGAGAATGTGGTCATCTATAGATTCTTTAGCAAGCTCCCCCCATCTAGTGAAGGTGGTAGGAGGATTGTGGATGACAAATTTAGGTTGCATGAGATGTGATTTTCCATATGACTTTGGTAATTTTCCAATGAAAAAGACTCTTCATATTATATTCTCCACATCCTTTGTCTTGAATCTAGATCTCAGGCCTGGAAGGTGTGACGAATGAAGTGGAAGATTTTACGAGAGTCGATGGATCAATGTAGTGAGATGGAGTGATGGATTTAGTGGAAGATGAAGCCTCTCAATTGATGGGTACTTGGTGTTCAACAATTCCTTTTAGGTTTGAACAATATTGAAAAGGATTGGGGTCACCAAGAATGGTAATTTCAATGCCATAGTGTAGAAAATTGAGGCATTGATGGTAAGTGGAAGGGATATACCTCATGGTATGGATCCATGGGAAGCCAAGGAGGATATTGTAATGTAAATCTAGATCTAATACATGAAATACTGTGTCTTGTATTGTTGGGCCAACTCTCACGGGAAGTGAAATTATGCCTTCAGAAGAACATTTAGCATCATCATAAGCTTTAATCATAATTTTCTTGGTTTGGTCAATGCAATTTTCAGATTATCCCAATGCTTTCACTAATTTTAGTGAACATATGTTCAGGCCTGCTCCACTGTCTGCAAGGAATTTTCTTATTTTGTGTTTATTAACACATACTTCAATGTGTAGAGGGTCATTATGATTAAATTTTGGTGTAGAGAAGTCTTGTTTAGAGAAGGTGACATGGTGTGGCATAGCTAGGTATTCAACCATGGCCTGAAATTCATTAACATCTAGGTTTTTAGGCATGGAGTCTTCTTGCAAGGATTTATCAATGATGGCTTTGTGTTGTGGTGAGATGCGAAGGAGCTCCAAGATAGAAATTTGCATGAGATTTTTCCCTAACTTCTCTAGGAGGTTATATTGACCCTTTGGTTGGGGATTTGCAGAGGGACCTAGAATAGTTATCTTGGTTCTATGGGTGGTGGCAACATAATCTGAGTTTGGCTTGTTTATAGTGATAGTGGCAATGTGATCATTAAAGGGTCTCACATTGAGGATGATAGTGTTGTAATCTTGTTTGACAACTGCATAATTGGTATTATTGTTGTTTCCTTAACTAGAGGATTTTCCTTTATCATGGTCTTGTAGGGGTGTTTTGAATATGGTGTGATCAACATTCATCTTGGCTTGTGAATTATGAACTTAAATAGTTTCATCCTCAATAAGGTCCTGAATGATATTCTTGAGTGTCCAACATCTAGATGTTTTATGTCCTTTTGTATGGTGTTACTCACAATATTTTCCGTCTTTCCACCAATTAGGTTTGATCAATGTAGGTTCATAGTTCTTGGTGTCTAGTAGTGTGATGACATTTGATTGCAAGAGCCTTTTGAGGATTGATTCGATGGGTTCACCCAAAGGGGTGTATGTTCTCTTGGCTCAGGGAGGACCTCTACATTTGGTGTATTGGATGCATTTGATGAAGAAGGACCTTTAAGCTAAATGATTGTACCTTTGGTTATTAGTTTGGCATCAACAAATCCATCATTTGTGACATTTTTGTTTCAAGACCACTATTTTCTCTTGTCATGGTTATGTTTGGGATTTTCTTTGTTGACTTTGACTAGCCCTTTTGCAATAAGGCCCTTTTCAATAAGGAAACCTTTCTCAAGAATCTCCTCAGAGGTTGTGCAACATTGGATTTGAATTTGGCTCATCAATTCTTTTTTAAGGTTTTCTAAAAACATGGTGACAATTTGTCTTTTAGGAATGTAACAAGGGAACTTGCTAACCAAACCCCGCCATCTCTGGTAGAATGAGGTAAGTGATTCCCCTTCTTCTTGCTTGGTTGTGCTCAATGTTACAAGGGTGGCATCATTTTTAATGTTGAAGGAAAAGTGAATGATGAATTTGTCAGCTAGTTCACCCCATGTTCTAATCCCTAGTGGAAGGTGTGCAAACCATGTTAGGAATTAAATGCAAAAAATATCAATTAAATGAAAATAAAGATTAAACAGAGGAATGAAAAACAAAAAAATAATAACAGTGAGAGACAATATTTAATGTGGTTCACCCAAACTCAGGCTATGTCCACCAACAAAGAGTCCAATATTATTATCTAGTAAATCAAACCGATTACAACCAACAATCCTTGTAACTCAATACTACTGCAAATGCTACAATACAATGTCAACAGAAACCCTAACCCTTAGCCTTTTATCAAGACTTATTGTTGATTACAAAATAAGGTTTTTTTTATGTTAGCCAATAGAAAAATTAACTCCTGATTCCTTTATAAAATAATAAAAAATGTGAGACATTTCGGGGGCGCTACCCCCGATCCCTTGTAGGGGCGCTTCCCCTCAGTATCGTGATAGGGAGTGTGCTAGGGGTACTACCCCTAGACCCCACAAGGGGCACTTCCCCTTGACCCCATCTTGGGGGTGCTTCCCCAAAACCCCCATTAAATAATTTGGGGGGAAACCATGCTGATAAAAGGTGGGGAAAATTTAACCTCTGAGTCTGATTAGGATCCATATACCAACAAACCAATCTAAGGTTGGTCTTGTGAGGCTTCATGAGAATAGTCTCATGAGATAGGTAGGGTCATATGAGATCTCCATACATGATGTGTTAAATTCTTGAATGTGTTCAATTGGATCCCCTATCCCCTTATACATAGGCAAAGGTGGTGCTATGAGATGTGGGGGAAAGGGAGACATGTATAGATTTTGATCAAAGGTAAAGGGGCACATTTCCTCCGTGGAATAGGTCTTCTTGTTGGTTCCCAATTGCATGTTTTTCATTCATTGTTCAAGGGATTGCATATGTTGTATCAAAGGTTTGCAAGGGATTGATGCAGAGGGTCTGGGACTTTGAAACAAACACAAAGATTTCAAGGAACTTAATGATGCAATCTCAACCCTTCTTCAGGCACCCTGGTGGAGACAAACCTCAATAATGCACCAAATGACTTATTTCCGCGCCAGCGAAACCAGGAACACTCTTAGAGACTTAAAAAACTTGTCTTGGATTTCCAAAGCCCAACCCTTTGAGCAGACGCAAAACAATTTTTCACCTTAACTTCGGGAACCCTGGCGAAGGATTTTTAGCTTTTGCTCTCCAATATTCAAGGAATACTCAATCTAATGGCTGATGAGATGTGGTTTGTGATGACGGCAACATATCAAATCTTACGATATCACTTACTTCGGACAAACCCTTCAAAATCTGTCTCTATAAAGCGAATTTCAAATTGGCCCACTCTTTTTCCCAAAGCCCCTCTCTAAACTCAACCCCTGACCATGAAACTTTCAAAGTCCCTTAAAATGACTTAAAGCCAAGGATTCCAAGTTTTTAGGCTTCTATGACACCCCTAACACACTCAAACACAAAACCCTCCAAAACTTGCCTCAAAACTAAGGCTTCTTGGATCTTGACCTCCCATACACTTCCAGGTCCTAATTTTACCATTAGTCAGCATATTGTATCAGCTATCCAAAACAAAAGATATGTCACTTGTTAAAGCTGAGATCCTCTTTACATAACTTTAACTTCTCGCTTTGTCAAAACTTGGTGGCCCTGCCAGGCCATGATTCCTCTTTCACTTTTAGATTTGTTATAGTGGTGTGATGCAAATTGTCATGATCCATTTCATCGGTCTTGGTCACATGCCCATGATGGATCATTCGTCATGAAAACCACTCAAAACTAGTTACCATGATGTATTGTTTCCTTGAAGATGGTCAGTAAAATGCAAAGAAAGTAGTATTGCGCTCTGGATCTAGCCGATGATGTTAAAAAAAATGTGAAAAAATTCTTAAAGCATCTTCACGGAAATAACTTCAATGAAATGGTGGCTATTCAAAGAACTCGGCAAAATGCAAAGGGACACTTTATTATTCCAAAAATGATACATGTGCGAGTCACTTCTCCAATTGATCAACCTCCATACAAATGACTCTTTTGGGGTTATAGACCCATTCCCCAACTGACCAAACCATTTTGGATTGATTACAATGCATAATTACCTCTAAAACACCTAAAACTCCTTTTCCTACCTAAAGTGGATTTTCAAATATTTGAACTTCCAATTTGCAATTTATTTAACCCTCCTATCTAAAAACTATTGGATTCTTAATTTACAACCTTATTTGACACAATTCAAGCATTATATCACTATTTAAACCCCTAGAACATGATTTTTCCATTTATATTGCATTTTGGTACTAGGGTCCTAATCAGGACCCTTAGGACAGTTGACTCTCTTATTATATTCATCCATGCCAAATGCCATTATAGGCTTCAAGACATCATAGTTGATGCTTTGGAATGGTTGACAGGTCTTCCTGACCCTTGCAAACTCCTTCCCTCTCAGGTGTTCCTTAAGAAGCTTGGGTGCTCCTGCACCATTCTCCCCAAGAAAGAAGGAATTCTTGCCCCAAGAAACGTCTATCTTACTGTCAGCACACTGCTCCTTGTTCCTGTATCTCTGCACCTTATCACAAACCAAGAAATCACCCAAGGTCACCTTCTTCCTCTTTTGCCAACCTACCCTCATATCACTCAACAAGTTAGAATCAAAATAGTGTTTGGTTTGTCCTCTTTGTTGTTTGACTTCAGTCTACATTTGAGCCCTGATTTTACCTTCATTCCACTGTTTCCTTTGTGAAAGGACACCACCTCTATCACCCTCAACTATAGGGAATTCTATGCCTCCAACCTTGACACTGTCTAAGTCCCACAAAGTCTGATTTTTAGGACTGTCCACCTCATAACCCTGCTGCAACTTGTCTTTTCTCAACCTACCAATGTCTTCCCCTGTCTTACCCTACTCATTTACCTACAAATGCTTCTCAAAACAGATCATAAAACTTTTATTTTACTGCTCCAAAGGAAAAGGCACTAATTTGTATATAACATCTCCTTTATGCACCAAATATGTATTATGGAATCCATCATGCAATGTCCTTCTAACATACTGCCATGGTCTCCCCAAGATGATATGACCACAAGTCATTGTAATGACATCACAAAGCACCCTATCATGATATGAACCAATTGAGAAATCTACATAAGCCCTCTTACAAATCTCCACATGTTGTCCTTGAGTTACCCAAGTGGCCTTGTAGGGAGTAGGATGATCAAATGTTTCAATCCCTAGCTTGGTTATCATATCAAGTGAAACTAAATTGCTATGTGACCCTAAATCTATGAGCAATCTATAGATCTTACCATGACTCAAACAATTAGTCTTAAATATAGTTACCTTTGTCTCTTGATGAAGTCTTTCTCCTTGCTTGAGCATAAGAAACTCACCATCAGTCATAGGGTCTGCCATGAATGTTTTTGATTCTTCCTTTTTGTCCTCTTCTTCTTGTACCAAGTTAGCTCTCCTATCTCTGCCCTTATCAGCTTGTTCCCATTTAGGACACTTGAAGGAAGGATGCCCCAATTCATTGCAATTGAAACACCTACCTGTGAATGGTCCTCTACCTTGTCCAAATCTGCCTCCTCCTCTAGGAGTGTATCCACCTCTTTGATCAGAAAATACCTCTTTACCTTTGTCATTGCTGCTCTTGTCATTGTTGCCTTGCCCTTGTTCCCTATTACCTCTGCCCCTATTTTAACTACCTCCTCTTCCACCATTGCTTGATCTTTCTTGCTTCCTTTTCACCTTTTCCTCAGCTCTAATGGCCAACTAAAAACATTCTCCTAATGTCCTTGGCAATTGCAAACCAAACTCATCTTGTAGATTGTACCTCAAGCCATTGATGTACCTAGCTATTTTCTCATCCTCTTCTTCATAACCCCCTATGATACTAAGCTTGTGAAATTGCTCAGTGTAGGACATAACATCCAAGTCCTTTTGCTTTAAATTCTACCTCATCCTCTTCACATGAATTGTGTAATTAGATGGTAGGAATTGTTCCTTGACCAAACTCTTCATCCTTGCCCATGTAGAGACTTTTTCCAATCCTCTAGCCATCCTATCATTCTGAAAACTAGTCCACCATGTCAATGTTGTGCCTCTCAACTTATTTTTGGAAAACTTAACCTTCCTCTCTTCATCCATCTCCTCAAACTCAAAGTAGTTCTCTAAGGCATCAAGCCATCCTAATACCTCTTCACTATTCGTCTTCCCTTGATAGATAGGAAAATCTATGTGGCTCTTTCCTCCATGACCTTGTATTTCCTTCAACAATCTTAGTAACCTCCTTTCCTCAGGGTCCTCTGCTCATCTGCTTGTTGTTCCTGATTTACCCTCACATGCTCTTCATCTTCATCATTGTCTTCTTGGTCTTCTTGGTCTTCTCTCCTCCTACTCCTCTCAAGGTTATTTATCCTTTCTTGCATGGTCTCTATCTCCCTTCTCCATTTCCTTTCTTCTCTTGCTCTGGCTTGCTCTCTTGTTGCTTCTTGTTCCCTTCTTTCTCTTGTCTCCCTTTCCAAGATTTCCTTTAACTCCTCCAACTCTCTTACCAATTGATTTTTAGGTGCCATTGCTGATTCTTCAATCCCTAAAGGACCTACTCACTGCTCTGATACCACTCTGATGTAGAGGTTTTGGGACTTTGAAACAAACACAAATATTTCAAGGAACTTAATGATGTAATCTCAACCCTTCTTCAGGCACCCTAGTGGAGACAAACCTCAATAATGCACCAAATGACTTATTTTCCTTCCTTATGGACCCAAACCCTAAGAACACTCTTAAGAGACTCAAACAAACTTGTCTTGAATGATTTCAAAGCCCAACCCTTTGACTTAGACACAAAACCAAATTTTCACCTTAACTAGGCTTCTAGCCCAACTAGGCCTCTAGTGAAGGATTTTTGAATTTTCTCTCAAATCTTCCAAAGGAACCTCCAATCTAATGACTATTTCAGATGTGTTTTGTGATGAAAAACAACAAATCCAAACCTTGATATCACTTGCTTCAGACAAACCCTTCCAAAATTTGTTGTCTCCTCAAAAACTAGGCCTAATTAGCCCTCTTTTCCAAAGCAACCCCTCTCTAAACTCAACCCCTAACCATGAAACTTTCAAAACTCCCTTAAAATGACTCAAAACCAAGGATTCCAAGTTTTTAGACTTCTATGACACCCGTAACATGCTCAAACACAAAACCCTCCAAAACTTGCCTCAAAACTAGGGCTTCTTGGATCTTGACCTCCCAAAGACTTCCAGGTCCTAATTTTAGACTTTTCACCATTAATTCAACATGTCTCAACTATCAAAACTCAAAAAGATATCACTTGTTAAGGCATATCCTCTACTGCTATACTTTAACCCCCATCCTCATGCACCTTGCACTGTCAAAACTTGGTGTACACCATATGATTCCTCTTTCCTGCACTTTTAGATTGTTAGATTGGTATGATACAAGTTAATAATGATCCATTTCATTGGTTTTAGTCATATATTCCCATGAAATGGATCATTCATCATGAAAAACCCTCAAAACTAGTGCAAATTCTATGTTTCCTTGAGGACAGTCAATGTAAAATGCAAAGAAATTAATTATTAATGCTCTTAGAGCCTTCAATGATGTTAAAACATGTAAAAAAAAATTCTTAAAGCATCTTACTGGAAATAACTTCAATAGAAATCAAGTATTCATCAAAAGAACTCAATAAAATGCAAGAAAACTATGTTTTTCACTATTTCCAGAAAACAGTCTGTATAGTCACTTCTCCAATTGATCAACCTCCATAAAAATGACTCTTTTGGAGTTATAGACCCATTCCCCAACTGACCAAACCATTTTGGATTGATTCCAATGCATAATTACCTCTAAAACACCTAAAACTCCTTTTCCTGCCTAAAGTGGATTTTCAAAAATTTGAACTTCCAATTTGCAATTTATTTAACCCTCCTATCTAAAAACTATTGGATTCTTAATTTACAACCTTATTTGACACAATTCAAGCATTATATCACTATTTAAACCCCTAGAACATGATTTTTCCATTTATATTGCATTTTGGTCCTAGGGTCCTTATCAAGACCCTTAGGACAGTTGACTCTCTTATTATATTCATCCATGACAAATGCCATTATAGGCTTCAAGACATCATAGTTGATGCTTTGGAATGGTTGACAGGTCTTCCTAACCCTTGAAAACTCCTTCCCTCTTAGGCTTTCCTTAAGAATCTTGGGTGCTCCTGCACCAGGGATAGTGTTGCATTGCTTTGGTTAGGTGCCATGATGTTGGTGTTAAGGTCATATGTTGGATTTGAATTTTGATTGATGATTTGTGACATAGGACCTTGGTTTTCATATGTATTTGTGTTGCCTAGATTTGGAATGAAATTTTCATTTAGGTTTGTGCCAAAGGTCATGTTGGAATTTGGTATGGTGTTTTGGAATTGAGGTATAGGCCCTTGATTCATGTTTTGGTTTTGAAAATTCAGTCCTTGATTTTCAAGTGAGGGTGTAGATCCTTGGTTAATGTTTTTCCATGAAGGTGTAGGTTGTTTATTGATGTTTTGATATGAAGGTGTAGGACCTTGATTGATGTTTTGATGCGAAGGAACGTTTCCTTGGTTGGCATTTTTAAATGAAGGAATGGTTCCTTGATTGACATTTTGAAATGAAGGTGTAGGTCCTTGGTTGGTATTTTGACATGTAGGTGTTGGTCCTTGAGTAGAGTTTTGGAATGATGGAAGGGACCTTTTATTTGTGTTTTGGAGTGATGGAATAGATCCTTTATTATTGTTTTTATTTGATGGAATAGCCCCTTGTTTGTTGTTTTTATTTGATGGAATAGCCCCTTGATTGTTGTTTTGATTTGATGGAATAGCCCCTTGATTGGTATTTTGATTTGATGGAATAACCCCTTGATTGGTACTTTGATTTGGGGTCCTTCGTGAGATAACCTGAATCCTTCTTGATTTAGTTGGTGGGTTTTGACTTGATGGAGGGGCACCTTGAAATTGGAATAAGGAACCTTGATTTGTGTTTTGAAGTGTGGGGATAAGACCTTGATTTGTATTTTGGGACAAAGGCATGTGACCTTGTGATATGGAACCTTGATTTGTGTTTTGTTGGAAAAGAGGGTTTGTGAAGGTCTTACCCATGTCATTTGAGGAACTTCCAAGTGTGAAACTTTTTCCTTGTGTAGTAGCATGGGTTACCTTATCTCCAAATGTCGAAATGCTTGGGATGTGTGTAGTAGTGGTAGTCATGTGTGTAGTTGTCCCAAGGGGTATGTTTGTCATTTTTTGTGATGAGGGCATGCCGAATGCAAATGGGTTTTTGGTTTCTTCCTCTACAATGGTTGATACATCAAATCCTTGAGGTAATTTGGCACCCTTTTTAGCTAGTGTGTAGAAGTATCTGTTAGGGTTGGCACTAACAAGTTTATTAATCATGCTCAATACTCTTGGGTCTTGATAGGATTTTTCAAGTTTTTCAATGGTCTCTTGAAGGTGTAGAATGGTTTGAATCCATTCGAAGGGTAGTGTCATGAAAGGGGTTTGAAAAATCCATGTCTTTTCTCTTGGATTGTGACCTTGTTTCAAGTTGAAGGGTAATACAAGATGGTGATGAACTAAACTATGTTTATGGATTTTTTAGATTTTAGGATATGAAAATGAAAGGATGATAATGTCCAAAGGATGGGAGATAATGAATGCTAAAGGATACTAAATATTGATTGATGATCAAGGTGAGTGATAAGGTGACTAGATGATGCTAATTTAATAATGAAACTAAGGTAAAGTGAGCAATTTTTATTTGGTATTTTTGGAATAAGGGTGAAAAGTACAACCTAAGAAATATTAGTCTAAATGAGAGCAAGGAAATGCAAAGGAATTGTAAAATTTTTAAACAAAGGATGGAAATTAAGCTAATGTGAACCCAAGGCAACAAATTCCAAATGCCATTGACCATAAGAGGATAACTTTGACAAAGTAGAGCCAAGACTAGGACATAAGCTTAAGACTCAAACTTGATAAGGTGACAATGAAAAGGATAATGGTCAATGACAAATAGAATTTGTAACCAAGAATTTCTAAAATCTCAAAGATCTCCCTATGTTCAAAATTTGAAGGCCCAAATGCAACCTAAGAATCAAAGTCTAATTTATGCAATGCAAAGGATGTTGGAATATAACTTATAATACAATTTATTTTCTAAGGGAAATGCTAAAATGAGCTGGTGAATCTTGCAAGTCTTTGTTTTATCAGTTAGAGGTCACTGTGAAACTATTTTGGTCAAATTTTGGACACAAATTTTAGAATTTTTTATTTAGCAGACAATTGTGGCTCTGTTTTCAGAAAATGCATTGCACAATTGTGGTTCAGGTTATCAAATGAGGCTCTATTTTCAACAATTGTGTTTCAAAAATTCAATTACAGTTTTCCAATTCTTCATTATGATTCACAGTATCAGATGTAGCTCTATGTCTATTAGTTGTGGTTTTACAAAATCTTGTTTTCATATTTTTGATATTTTGAAATGGTTTTGATTGTTTCTAAAGAAATGTGATTGGAAAACATAGAAAACAATATGAAGCACTTTTTTTTGGTCTAGTTTGATGTGAAAATGTTTGATCTTTAAAATAACAATCATGAATCCTATGGTTTGCAAGGACAATATTTGTTGGGTTCCCACTTGGATTTCTCTAACCACACCTATTCAAAGTGGATAGCTTAGGAACTTGGTAGCACTATCTCCCCTCGATGAAACTCACTTCTACAGGCATACCAAGTTCTAAATTTCCTAAGACCACAAGGATCTCATGAGATTTTCCATCTCTATAGTGAACCGCAAAAATGTGGGACTAGAGGCTGACCTTCTGCGCTAGTAAGGGCATCTGGTTCAGGGGGTACTATGATAAAATCCCTCAAGAGGTCTCCCAACCCTTAGAACAAGGGATTTTCACATCATAAAGATATTGGGGGAGAGCTATCACGTACCGCTTCCCGTTGATTGTAAACTTTCCTTGCAATCACAAAATTATATAGCAGTTTGGAAGGACTTGGCTTTAGCCCATTACCACTTGGGTCATTCCCTTGGGGTGAGTAATTTTTACCACCAACATAGGCCCTCTAATAGGTAAACACAAAAACAAATGGGTCTGGCTTTCTGATCACTGAGTTTGCACAAGGTGAGAGAATAATACCTACCATCCTTCACACACTAAAATAGTGGTTCATTACCCTTGGTTAAATCTACGTGAGAGAAGACAATTGTACATTTTAAGGACCAATTCAAATGTTGTCTAATCTAAAGCATAAAAGATTTTTTGGTTTCAAAGTGAAGCCTTGGATGTACGAAAACCTAAAAAACCATGCATTAGTAGTTTCACAAAGATATCTAGGACCAACAAAAAGCTACAAAAGCCTAGTTAGCACAAAAGGTTAAAAATTAAACTAAAATACAAAAATTAACAACTGAGTTAGATTAGAAAACAAAGAAACTAAACTGAATTAAAAACTTAAAGAAAACTAAACTAAGAGCTCAATTTTTTTGTTGCTTTATAAGAAGTAGTTTTGGGAGATCCACTCCAAAGCCACATGCTGCAAATAGATGATTAGTAACCAAAAAACACTACTCTACTTGCAAAAACCCAAAGAAAAATAAAAAATATCATAAAATTGAAACTTTATACTAGGCAGACAAATGCGTCATTTCTTTCAGTAGTTGCATCACTGCATTGTGTCACACTAGAATGATTGCATCACATTTTTGAATTTGAATTTTCCCGTCCCTGGAGGTCTTCTACAGATGCATCATTTCTAGTCGAATGTGTCACTATGTCAATCAATTGCATCGCTTCCTAGAAAATGTGTCATTGCATATAACAATTGTGTCATTTTGAACCTAAAATCTACAAAAACAAGCAAAAAAAATTATTGTCCTTTACATCAGGTTCACCAATGTAAGATGGGGTTAGAGTGTCCTAGCCTAGATAAAGTGGTAGCCAAACACCTCTAAGCTATTAACCTAATATAACAAGAGAAAACAAAGAAATAATAAGTAAAATGAAAGCATCAAACAAAAGTACTCCCCATGCTTGCACTTGAATCACTTCTCTTGCTCTCCTATTTCTCCTTTTTTAATCTTTGCCCTCAAATTTTGTAGTAGACTTGTGCAAAAATCTCCTAATTGTAAGTAGAAGGTTGGAGATAGAAAATGGTTGTTAAGTTGAAAATGGGAGAGGAAGGTTGCTTTTATAGACGACCATTCAAATGGATGGCCAAGATCAATCTTCTAGAAAGATTCCAAGATTGATGGATGGGAATGGATGAGAAAGGTTACAAAATGGATGTCTAAGATCAAATTTATAGAAAGATGCCAAGATCAACAGTTGAGAATTGATGCAACTAGAATATTCCATTCATGGAAGAGCTATGACACCGATGGCCATAACACCCGATGGCTCTGACATAAATGAAGGCTATGACAAAAATGAATGACAGAGCATCTTTGACCAAAAGAGAGGCATAAATGATTTATTTAAATTATTTATTCGAAAATGGAGGAGAAATGGAGGAAATGGAAAAGTGGCAAATAAATAGTTCATTTGAATTATTTATTTGGAGAAAGGGAGCATTTAATTAAATTAAATTGTGAAACCAATTTAATTAAATGGGGAGATGGAAATTAGACATTGATAATTGATTTGAATTATTTATTCAAAGGGGAGGAGAATGACACATAATTAAATAATCTTTGGCAATTATTTAATTATAGAAGAATGAAAAGGTCAAATAATAATTATTTTTATCAGACTATAGATAAATGATGAAAGATAAATAATTAAATAAATAAATTATTTATTTAATTATTGAAGAAAGGGTGTGTTAGTGATGCAATTAATTTATTTTAATTGATTAGGATAGAATAGAGATTAGAAAGTGAATTTATTAAATAATTAAAAATTATTTAATTAATAGAGGAATATGATCAAGCATAATTGAATAATTAAAATTATTCAATTATTAGAGGACGACGACCAAGAAAAATGACGCTCGCAGACTTAGGACATTTTTCAGCATCTACAATTTGTAATGGCCTTTGACATTTTTAATGTTGTAAATTTTTTTTTATGTATTATTTTTCTACTACAATATTATCTATTAAATTAATTAAACAAATTTAAAATTATATATATTAAGAAAACCTTTAAGATTTTTTTTTTGACCATGAAGAAATTACATTAAATATCAAATAAATCACTAACAAGGAATGACTTCTTAATTAAAATATTATTAAACTCATTTAACAAAATTTAAATAAAATAAATAGTCATATACGAAAAAACCTATAAGAAAATGAATAACTAGATAACAAAAATATTTAAATTAAAAATAAATACTATAAAAAAAATTGAATCTATTCATATTATATGCATAACTACTTTCATTTATTGTCTTAATATTACAACTAGTATCATTAATAATCTTAACCAATATATAAATATTCTATTACTACTTAATATTAAATATTAAGTTACATAAAGACTTATAATACAAAACACCACTCTTCCATTTAGAGTACTACAAATACATATTTCCCCAAATCTTAAAACAACGACTAGGATCATAAATCTATAGAACATTTGTAACTTACCTCTACACATAACTACTCCTAATAGAAAACACTAGGGCCCACATTCAAATTCACCACAAATATAGAGTACTACAGATACAAGTTTCCCTAAAGTAGAAAACAACAACTAGTTTCATAAATTTTCCACCTATTTGTAACTTACCTCTACACATTACAACTCTTGATATAAATCACTAGCCCCCACATACAATTTCACCACAAATATAGAGTACTATAGATACAAGTTTTCCTGAATCAAAAGACATTAGCTAGTTTCATAGAACTATGACCTATTTTGTAATTTAGGTTTACACATGGCTCATAAATTTCCTCATCTAAGAGGTAAGTGGCAATCACAAGGGAATTGTTAGTGAGTTGCAAAAGATACTCCAACTTTTTCTTCATGTTATGAGTGTTGGGTTAGTGAATCCCAACGGTCTTCTTGGCCATTTCATTTGGTGCCTCTTGGCATTCCTTTTCTTCAAGGCATGCTTTTATTAAAACTTGTAAAATGTAAAAACCCTCTTGATGAAGTTGGTTTTTATGCTATAGCATATGTTGTACTAAAGAAAATAATTTAATAAAGATTTCCCTTGTTGAAAATGGATGTAGGAAGTTGCTGAACCACTATAAAAATCCTATGTTTTCTTGTCTATGGATTTTGTCTTTCAATTTTTTTAAATTTATGCAATTTTTTCTTTTCTTTTATTTTATGAAAAATTCCATCAACAATTGGTATCAGAGCCTGGTGAAGAATCTCAGTGCTGAAACATTTTTTTGGAAATCAATGAAGAATTTCTAGAGTCATGGATGACATAGATAAATGGAAGATTAAGAAGTTCACGTGGTGTAACTTTGGATTGTGGAAGGTCCATATGGAATCGTTGTTGATTAAGCAGGATCTCTCACTCACATTGATTGGAAAAGCCAAAGGAAAAGGTTCAATGCCAAACTAAGAGTGGGAGAAAATGGATATGAAAGCAAGGGAAACTATTTTTCTTTCATTGTCTAGCAATGTGCTATTCAATGTTTCAACTAAGAAGACAACGAAAGAGCTTTGGGATAAACTCTCCAACATGTATGAGATAGAATCAACATCAAACAAGGTATTCATCATGAAAAATCTATACAATTTGAAAATGAGAGAAGGTGGGATTATGTCAAATCACCTCAATGAATTCAATACCTTGGTCACTCTATTGATTTTAGTGGGTATCAATTTAGATGATGAAATTAACGCAATTTTTTTATTTTCTTTATTGAACAACTGTGAAGGAGTGGTGATGGCAGTAAGCACTTTGGTGGCTACCAAAAGTAAATTAAAAAGTAAATTAAAATTTGATGATGTTGTAGCCACACTTCTTAGTGAATACATGAGGAGAAATAATCAAAAACCCTCATCCAGTGACGCTTTGACTGATGTAAGTACTGGCAATATAGTAGGAGTCAAGATAGAAGTAGAAATAATAATAGAAGAAGGTCTAAATCTACTCTAAGATCGAAGTCCAGGGGCATAAATGGTACTTGTTGGTTTGGTGAGAAATAATGAAGTAAAAAATGCATATGATAAAAATGATGGTGTTTTGGTTCTATCAAAAATTGACACAACTGTAGATTGGTGGGTGTTTGATTTTGGTGCCTCTTTTCATGCTACTCCATGACTAAGTGCTTTCACAAACTATCAAGAAGGTAAGTTTGCTAGAGTTTTTCTTGGTGATAATAAAGAATGTGAAATTGTAGGAAAAGGTGATGTGATATTGTATTTGAAAAATAGAAATAAAGGGATCTTCAAATATGTGAGAAATGCTCCTATGTTGAAACGTAATTTAATATCAGTGAGCTAGCTTATTGCTCAAGGGTGCAGTGTGAAATTTTCTTTAGATACTTGGAAAGTAACAAAAGGTGTCTTGGTGATTGCAAAGGGGGAAAATTAGGTAATGTTTAGGTTTTAGAGTGCCCTGGTGAAGAGGGAGTTGGAATGGCGATTGTGGATAGTGGTTCAGAGCTTTGGCATAAGAGGCTTAGACATATGAGAAAAAGGGGACTTGAAGTTATGCTTTAAAGGGATCGACTTCTTGGTCTAAAATCAATTGATTTTGAGTTATGTGAGCATTTCTTTTATGGCAAGCAGAGTCAAACCAACTTCTTGAAGATTGGTCATGAGTGGAAATCTACACCTTTGGAGCTCGTGCACTTAGATGTTTTCGGTCCAACAGAGGTAACCTCCTTTAGAGGTGCTAACTATTTTGTTACTTTTCTTGATGATTGCACTCATAAAGTATGGATTTATATAATGAATAGAAAACTAGAGGTGTTTTCAAAATTTAAAACTCTTAAGGCTACAATTGAAAATCAGATTGGGCACAAAATTAAATGCCTCCTAACAAATAATGGTGGAGAGTTTTTCTCTTTGGAATTTGACAACTTTTGTGCAGATAATGATATTCATTAGATTAAGGTAGTTCCTTTAACCCCTTAGGAAAATGGTGTAGCTAAGAGGTTGAATCAAATGATTCTTGAGAGAACTTGGTGTATGCTCTCAAATGCTAGATTAGGGAAATAATTTTGGGTAGAAGCTTGTAGTACAATGGTGTATTTGATCAATCAAGCTCCTTCATCTTGATTGGATTTTGATATTTCAGAGGAGAGATGGCTTAGGAAATGCATTTCTTACAAAAATTTGCAAGTGTTTGGCTGTGAATCCTTTGTGCACATTCCTAAGGAGCATTGAATGAAACTACATCCCAAATCAAAGAGATGTATATTTCTTGGATATGGTGAGGACCAGTTTGGATTTCATCTTTGGGATCCCATTGCAAAGAAAATTTCCCATAGTCAAGATTTTTCAATGAATATTTTTTCCCTAGTTTGCAAAAAAAGAGCACGTCTTCAAATGATTATATATAGGTTGATCTTTTTGACAATGAGACAAATAAATTGCAATAGGGAAATGTTACTCGGGCGCCAAGTTTTAGCTTTTAGAATTCAACTTTTTGTGTGTTGCATCATACTTATGTGCATCCTTCAAGAATTGGTACACAACCCTCACAAGTTAATACATAGCCTACTTATATTACCCTATCTTTGTTTTATTTAAATCCCACAAATAATGGATAGAAAGTTACAAATAATCCATAGCCTCAAATGGGCATGCTAAATCAAACACAACCATCTCATATTCATGCACACTCATCTACAAGTAGTGCCACTAATCATAGTCAATTGTAGTCTTCAAAGAAAATTCAAATGCAATCTTCTATTGTTAATGTGCTAGCCTCTTATGTTTCTACACAATCTTCCACTATGAATGGCATGCCTCCAATTATTGATGTGCATCCTATCAATGTTCTACTACCATCTTCACTAGATAATTCATTTTCATCAAATATTAGTCTGTACCCTTCAATAAATACATCACTACCTCCTATATGTTCAACAATGCCTTTACATGTTGTGCCAAGTGTTCTAATTCCTAATCTTGGTATGGAGTTGTGAGATAAGGGGGATTCACTATGCACAAGTCTCTTCATTCTCAAGATAATCCCAAGGAACGAACTACCCTTACCCACCTCAAGATAAGCCGAATGAAGAAATTGCAAAGAAAGTGTACCTAGATTAATTATCAGAAAAAAATACTTTGAGATTTGAGAGAGTGAAGCTTCTAGATTTTTTCCTTTGACAAGGGAGCTCTCAGCCAAAGGAAAATGGCATAGATTTAGGATGCTAGTATGGTGTGCTAGATTCCAAATGGTGTGTTGGCATCCCAAGCAACAAAAATATTAGGAGCTCAAGTAGGTAAACTAGAGCTTCACTATCTAACCCAGATTTGAGGTTTGTGTAGCAGATCAACAAGATAAAGAATAACAAATATGAGAAAGAACAAGGAGAGCTTAGAGGGAGCTTACTAACAATCGACTCTCTGAATTTTCACTCCAAGCTCTGCTTTAACAACCTACACACAAGTTGAATGAGGAAAAATGTTGGGGATGTGTAGGGGTTTGCCTCAGTCAAACCCCCACTTTGGTGTTCCCACCTCCATGGACAACTAGATAGATAGAGTGTAATCGAAATGGACAAAAGGAGTGGTGAAAGCAATCCCTACTTTAAGAGGAGAAGTTGCACCACCAAGTAGCAAATGCACAAAGAGATCTAATCTATTCACAAATAGAAAAGAGTGAGAGAGCATTACCAACAGGCCTCAACCCCCTCTTGAACACACAAAAGCACCGTTGAATACTTGCTAGAGAGCTTTGGATATTGGAGGGACCTTAATTTGATGAAGCTTTGCTTGTAGAAGTGTTGTTGCTAAGAGTAGAAGAGCTTGAGAAAGGAAGTCAAGTTGGAGAGAATCTTGAATGAATGAAAAAACACCCAAAATTAGAGAAAATGAGGGGTTTTGTTGCATGCAAAGGTGACAAAGAGTCATTACACCTGAGGACTTAGCTGTACGAACACATGTCAAGAGCCAAGATTCAAGATTCCCCATTTCAAACTCAAAAAAATTGCTCGGATGCTAGCACTCCATGTAGACATCCATGCACCACGTAGGCATCCAAAACACATTTTTTTTGGAAATGTGTCATTAGGTCGTTGTTGCTTCACCATTGGACCACATGGAACTAGAATCGTGAAATTCCAACCCATGGGGTTTTTTCCATTAATGTGTTTAGGTGTCATAAATGCTAAGAAAAGTGCTAAAATGTGGAATTTCCCCCAGGTACAATTTTATGACATTACATTTTTCCCCCACTTTAGTGGGCTTGATTTTGGGAGAAATTAGCCACACTAAAGTAGAAAAGAAAATTTTCACCCAAAGTTGAAGTTTTACATATTTGCATGCCAAAAGAAGGTACTGTAGAAGTCATAGAGGTCAATTTGGCTAGTACTTGAAGATGCCCCTAGCAATCAAACATAGCGAGAAGTGTAAGAATGATTGTGAAAAATCATGCAAAATTTTACTTTGCAAAACTCAAGTTTAAGTCAATCCCAAAAATTGAAAGAAACTACAATGGAGAGAAGAATGGTCAAGAAAAAATTTGGTGATTCAGAATAAAAATATGTTGAAGAGGTGACTATATGCCCCCTCCTAAGTTTCCCCCTAGCTAGGTGAGGTGAAATCAAGAGAAACCAAAGAACCACAAACTCCAAGGAAAATGGGCCCTGAGGGGCCTATATATACCTAGGTGGGCCCTAGGAAGGGTCATTTTCACTATTCATCGAAATGACTTTGCTAATTTTTGTGAGAGGAAAGTCATCAAAATGTTGAGCACACGCGACTATGAGGATCCGAGGCTAGACCAGTTGTGTGTGGACATCACCGAGGGTGTCAAGGTTGATCAGGTAGGCCTCAAAACCACCTTATTTAGCATTTTTTAAGTGATTTTTTCAAACCTTTTCAAGTTTTTATTGTATAGGCGTCCTAGATGTGTGCGTGTGTCTTTGATGGGCATTGGAATCCAGGGAAAACACTAGTGTCATGAGGATGTGCTGGCATCTAAGGGATGCATTATCGTCCTTGCACCATGAATGGTGGATCGAGACACTTATGCAACACATAGATGTCCATGCGACACACACGAGTCTTGCAATGTTTTTAACTTAGATTTTTGGTAATTGGCTATGTATTGATACACACTTGTTTTTTTTCTTGTAGGATTATCCAGAGATCAGGGAGCACCCTAGAGGGTGGGTGTTGCACCTACTTCGAGATCAAAGAGACTAATTCATAGATGACATGGTCACACATCTACAATGCATCAGTCTCTAGCATGTGTACACCATTCCATAGATGTTATATCATGATAGGATGCTAATGGCGTTGATGGAGAGATGGGATGCCACCACCTCCAACTTCCAGTTGTTGACTAGAGAGATGACTATAACACTGGAGGATGTATACTGCATCCTTGGTCTCCCCATTCATGGTTGACACATGGAGCTCAATGATACTCACTTAGTGTAGGAGTGATCAAATGGGGTTTGATACTGCTTTAGTCAGATAGACAGCGAAGATGGGACCAAACACATCAACACTTGGTGGTTTGACCAGGTTCAAACCATTGCCCCTCTATTGTGTCGTATCATGGAAATTACTATTACTGTGTGAGTGACCATAGATCTGCAAGTATCTCACCTACATGAGGGCCTCATCTACACCATTCAGGAGATGGTACAGTGGGAAACACTTTTTTCATGGGGGCATAACATGCTCACACACCTTTACAAGGAGCTTGACCAATGCATTCACTACAAGTGTTGCAGCCTAACCACATACACACTCCTATAGGTGTGGGAATTTTCCCACATTATGTGTACTAGGTCAAGGGTTACTCATAGGTGCAAGATTATTCTATTCTGATGGCCCCTTTGGTATGAGCTCACTTGGCAGTGGAGGCATGGCAATATGTAGTTCTGATGACTGTAGTTTGATACCTTGATGCTAGATAGGGTGAGATGGAGACCCCACCAATATTTCTAGTGGGTTGATGATCGTAGGTTTCTCTAGAATTTGTGGCACAAATAATTTATCCTTGGGTGCACAAATTTTGTTATTATGTCATATTACTAGAGTTGGGTCATGTGATAGTATGACTGGGTCTAGACTATCCCCCCTCTTGTTACCACATACACCCTCGGAGCTATGTGGAGCGTGGTGAGGCTCGAGGACTATCCACACCCAGTCACTACATTCCACATGCCTTGATGTGATTTGTCTCTTGGATTTTCTCTCATGTATTTGTCTTATCCTATCTATGCCTTAACTCCATAAAAGGACAAAGGATGCTTTTTTTAAGTTAAGTTCAAAATTTGTGGATATCGGAAGAGCCAAAACTTCTCTAAGTTTTGTTCTTTTTTCCTATTTTTTGAATCATTCTGGTCTAAAAGCTTGTATGCATGTAGATATTAATTAGTATTGAATCCAATTTGATAGCTACCTATCTCATGAATCTTTGTAGATGGTTTTGTTAGTTCATCCGAACAAGACTGCGTGTTATGTCATTTAAGGGTGCATGCAAAACCTACTCGATGTCCAAACTAAAACCCCTCTCTTTAAGAGCTCACATTGTTTTATATGTAGCTATGAAACAATCTGGTGAAGTATAAAGTGGTTTTCTTTAATTTGGTTAACTCTTTGGGGCAAGCATGGAGAATAATTGGGATAAATTTTAATTTTCAGTATTTTTATGCTTTGTTTTAGAATAGATGTTTAAATTATGGATTTTTTTTTCAAAAAATAGATGAATGAATGGAAATTTACTGAAAACATTTCATTTCCTATAAAATTATTGAATTTTTAAAGCTAAATCTACTTAAGTGATAGCAAAAATTGTTGATATTCATGAAATATTATTTCAAATCTTTC
>VDFB02301107.1:0-47481 GCA_007258455.2 Sequoia sempervirens
CATCATCCAACCAACCCAAATATGGTTGTTTTCATCCTCATTCCTTCATATTCACTCTTCCAATTTTCATTCCAAATCTTCAACAGATCAAACCTTCATTCTTGCACTCCCACAAGCTCATTTTCACTCACTTCCAAGCATTCCAAGCGTCACATTGCAGCAATATTACACTCCATCAAATTAGTAGAGCACATTTGGGACCACACCATACATAATAGAGGCTTAAGTTCCTCTCATTTCTCCCCCAAGAAACCTTGAGTGCTCTTGGTGGAGGTGGTAAGAATTCCTCACCTTTCCTCTATCATTTGGTGAGTAGCATAGTACTATTTTGTAGTGCTTTTTTCTTTCTTTACGTATTAGATCTTTATCTCATTCTTTCGGTTATCCATGATGGTGGAAACACCTAAATGGGGGTCTGATTGAGGTAGGCCCCTATATAGTCCCCCAACATTTTCTCTCTTATGTGTATTGGTGTGCAAGTTTTTGGAGGATCAAATGGAAAAAAATACTTTAGTGAGATCCTCCTTATCTTTATCACTCTTTCTTATTTACTTTATAATATTATAGATTATTTAATTTACTTAGTTTTGTCATTTTGGCCCTTTAGTTGACTAGGCCATTAGCTAGTTTTTAGTGATTTGACCTTGTCTTTATCATTGTCTGACCATACAGATGATAGCGCACTTTTGAGACACTAGCGTGCCGTGCTGTCGTCCAGACTCTTTGCTCCTATCCTTGGATAGAGAGTCTCTTGAGATATAGTGTTAGAACTAGGAACCAACTCACCTAGCCTCTTCTACATTTTCGGCTTGCTAAGTAACTGAGGAACCCTACGGTCCTGGTTACTCTTTCCTTACATACCCTAAACATTACAATTAGTTGAGGTAAGTTAAGGCAACCTCTCGCATATTGACCCTCCATGACCTAGGGTCTTGCATGCGGTGGTCCCCCTCTCTTACATTTTTGGTGAACCTAACGTGAACCAATGTTTCTTCATCTATCAATGTTGAGGATTTCCTTGGTTGCTTCATGATTTTTGTGTTCTTGAGCGTTGTGAGGGTTTATGAGTATCACAACCCAATCCACAACTTTTGGGAATATCGTAAGGAGAAGTGTGCGACACCTCCCAGTGGATAGAACGAAGGTCTCACTTGGTCTCTCTATAGGTATCTTCTTTAGTCCTGCCATTAGTTTGGATACACAAGAGCATGTGTTGAGGGGTGATATAGGATTCACCAACAAAACTGATCACATCCCCACTCCTCCTACATTCCCCATTCCATCATCGGTGGATGATCATGAGGTCATTCAGATCCCTGTTAATTATGTTTCCACCCTTACAAGGGGGTTGGACAACCTTGAAAATCATTTGGAAAGAAATATGAAGATGGCTAGGGCTGCTTGGGTTGTTAGTGAACTAAAACATATGATGGATAAAGAATTAACTGGTGTAGAACTCCTAAGTAGTCTCTTAAGTATCGTCAAAGCATGTGCCCCTTCGAGAAACCCTACTTTTTCACAAGGAGTCACCTTCAAAGAACATGAGAGACATTTAAGAGTATCAATGCCTCCCACCTCTATCTACATGGTCGATGTGGTCCCTTCCATTAGTATCCTTTCTATCCCTAATCAACCAAAAACTATCAAGGTGAATAAGGTCTCGTTGGGCTTTAGCTTTACCCCTTCTGTCACCTCTAGTGGTGGAGGTCAGGTAGAATAGGTGGTGGAGGCTTTCCTAGTGGTGGTAGATTCAGTAGTGGAGGTGGCTCTAGCGGAGGTTGTGGTGATGGTTTTGGTGGTGTCCCTACTAGTGGTGGTGGCTCTGGTAGTGGCTCTAGTAGAAGTCACACTGGCGGCGGTTCTGGGGATGGAATCGACAGTGGATCTAGAGGAGGTTCCTCTAGCCCTTTATCTTCTATCGACCCTATTTTGAACACTCTACTTCAAAATATGGGTAAGATGTAGAGTTAGTTAGCAAGCCTTTCCCAAGCCTCTTCCCAACCTATTTTCCAACATTTCTTCCAACATTTCTTCCAACATTTCTTCCAACATAGCCCATTATCAATTTCCATCTTGAACACTCGCTTCCCTCAAGGAATGGAGATTCCTAAATTTGAGAAGTTTGGTGGTAAAGGGGATCTGCAGACACACCTGTCTACCTTTAATGCCCTCTACACTGACTTCTTCCATCATGATGCCTTGATGGCTAAACTATGGCCTTGGCAAGAGAATTTCCCACTTATGAAATACCCTTCGTACATTTGTGTGCAGCCTTACAAGAATACTAATAGATGGTTGCCCAGTTCGGGGGATCCTCTTCGTGCTCCCATCCTAAAGGAAAATCCATGGTATCAAACTCTAGGAAAAGAAAAAGCCATTGCAAATGTAGTAGCCACTATTAATGACAATGGCCTCAAATGGAACCAGAAATTCATGAAGCTATCTGAATCTTACACTTCCATCTTGAAAAGGTTTTGGAAGGATAAGATCATAACCTTTCTGCCCCCTAAGCCTATTAGGAAACCCTATCCTAATTGGTATTATGGGAGTGATTACTGTCAATACCATCGCATTAATGGACATGATACCAAACGTCGTATGTAGTTACATCATGAGATACAAGACTACATCAAAGATGGTAGCATTCGTCTTGATGGGAACAAGCAGAACACTAACAAGTCAGTGGCAAAGGAAAACAGTGAATTGCATATATGCATGAACCTGTTTCTATCACATTTTGCTAACATTATTGTGGACCGCAATGACTCTATTCCTCAACCCAGGGCCTACATAAACATGGTCACAGTGACTTCTACTATTCCACCCGCACTTGGTTCACCGAACATCACATTTACCTCATAAGACTTACCCTTGAACAAAAATCCTTCACCTCTTTACATTCCCACTCACACCAATGGTAAAATTTTGATGGGAGGTTTAATTGATCCCATGATCCATGTGAATGTTATTACTGAAGAAACATTGGTACTAAATTCACTACATAAGGAAAATTATGAAGAAACAAAGTCTACCATCCTCACTCATGATGGTATGAGTCTGAAACCTTATGGCTCGATCACTTTGTCCATCCTGGTTGGACCTAGGACTATTGACAAAGTTTTCAATGTTATACCGAAGTTGGCCCTATTCAGAGTGAAGCTAGGCATTCCTTGGTTGGCTTCCACGAATGGGGTCACATCCATTATTCACAAGTGTCTAAAGTTTTCCCACAAGGGTTTTGTGAATGTAGTGCATGAAATCAAATATCAACCTTTGGCATCTTGTGGTGGATATTTACTAGATCACTTTTGGACCTCCTTGGTTAGTCTGCTTCCCCTGAGAATGGACCTACTTTACAAAAACTATGTGAGGTACAAAACTAGGGGAAAAGGGGAGCCAAAGCTAACACTTCCTATAACGAAAAAATTGGTCACCTCCTATTCCTGAGAAGAGAAGGAGGAGTCCTTGTCAGCTCCCTCTCCTTCTTGCAAAGTAAAAAAGAAGGCTATATTGTCTGCTCCTCCTTCATGGAAGAAGGAAGAGAAGCCCATAATGACTCCCTCTCCTTCTCGTAAAGGTAAAGAAAAAATGACTTTCTCCCAAACTACCTCATTCTCTCCCCTTTCTTGGGAAGAGTATTGGATGAGTAAGCCAAGTGGCTAACCTTTGAGTTTGATGAATCCTCCTTGGTGTAGGCCAAAGATTAGGATTGTAGACCTCCCTATTGAATTTATCATACCATGGTACTACTTATACAGTAGAATGAAAGGTTCTCATAGAGAATTCAATCTGTGGCTTCCTACTACTCCTACTCCTAAGGTAGTGAGTGGAAAGAGGCCCATTGACAAGGCTCTCGAGTTGACTCCTCTTGTCACTCCTTAGCCTACTCCCCCCACTCTTGTAAAGGAACCCATTCTTTGCCTAAAATGGCCATAGTGGATGTTCCTATGACCAAGCAAGAACCTCCTGTCCCTTTGCAAGCTTTGGCTTCTAACTCCAAGAGCTGTAGAAGCTTCCTTGCATGTGAGTGCAAGCACTAATAAAAGGCTCTCTTGCTTGAGTAAGCCACCTCATAGTAGGAGGAAGAAATGACAACTTATGTCTCAGGACCTTGTGTTGTGTCTCCTTCCTCCCTTCCTATTGTTTCTCTTCAACCTAATTCACTCACGATTTCCTTTGCAAGAACAAACACGCCTAACCCTAAACAGGTGTAGGTGTTTATCACTCCATCAATGGAGCTTCCTTTTTTGATGTTTGTCTCAGATATTCAACCCTTCCCTAACCCTATGGACATGGTTAACACTTTGGTTGTATCTATTGTGGTTTTATCTTCCTCTTCCTTTGCACCCCTAGCTTCGTCTATGGGGAGTTCATCTCCTCCCATGAAGAAAGAGGCAGAGGTTGGTCCTTCTGGAAAAGAAGGAAATAAGAGGAATCCACCTTCTTAACAAGGTGGCCGCATGATGACTTGTTTTTTCCTAGTGACAGAACTAGTCCCAGCTTCCCCTAAGTTTTTCAATGCTCCTGAGTCATTCGGTGAACCTAGTGATGGATCTCAGGCATAGCTTGCATTTTCTACTAAGGATAACAATGATACTCCTATAGGATGCATGTTTAATTCCATGGATGAAGCCCCAACCCTATAAATGATCTTCACAAAATTGTTGACTTTGACTCCACAAGAGCTCAATGGAGAGGACCTTGAGGGGCCCTCTTCCTTGGCCCTTGTTGTGGGAAGTCTGAATGCCCCTCCTCTTAACATTCCACCCTTGTAGGCTCATCCTCCTTCCCCTTATGAGGATCTAGATTGGGAAGTGGACAACCTCTTGGATGATTAGTGCTAGGAGGAGGTACCCTTTTTTTTTTATCTTTTGTGTGTGTGTTTTGTCATGTGTTCCCCCATACTCATTCTATGTGTGCTTGGATGATTCTCATCACCCTTGTTGGTGCTTGGATACAGGCATGGTTTTTGTGTCATAAACCTTCTTCTATTTGTGCCATCATTCTTTCATGTTTGTGATTGATTTTTGATAAATTGGGGATGATGCAAAGCATTAAGGGGGGAAAATTTAGGCTTCCCTTCCATGTTGACCCAATTTTTTTTTACTTTGTCTTTCATGCATTCTACTTGATTTGGTTGGGGATTGATGATCTTTTTCCTTGCATTATGGCTACCTACTATTATATGAGCTTGGACATATTTGATCCCACTAAACCAAATCCCCTTGTGTCCTTTGTTTGTATTTTCTTTTTTCTTTCCCTTTATCTTTCTCTTTTATTTTTTTGAGTTGTCCCTCCTATCTATGACAACGATCTCTTCTTTAACACTTAGATTTTCATAAAACAATTTTTTTTCCAAATGAATCTTTCTTGAAAGTTTTTACAACATTCCTTTTCTGTAAAATCGCATTCTCAACTTGGAACCCTAACTGAACATGTTTCCTTCGACACATGTTTGTAAAGAAAGCACTTGAAGACTTTCATTCGAAGTGGGAATTGCTTATACTTCCCCTCACGTGGAGGCATATCCTTCCTTTTGAATTCCTTGATGAAGTGAACATCTTTCAAAAGGATCCTTTGATGACGAATCATTCTAAGGTGAATGATCGCTTTTGAATTGTGTGTCCCTTAAGTGGACCCCCTTTCTTCTTCATAGCGAGTTCCCTAGGTACCCTTTCTTCAAAATCCTTTATGAAGAATGGACCTTTGCATGTCTATCCTGGGAGTAGCTTGACTAGACTCATTGCATTCGCTCTTTTGTGTCCAACTTGGGGGTAGCCTGACTAGACCTTAATTTTCAAACAATGCATCCCTTGAGTGGACCCCTCTCCTTTTGAAGGTTTCCCAAGGGACCCCTTTGAAATTCTTACAGTTTGCATGACTAGCTGCTTTAGACATGGGTAATTGCAAGAAGTTGAGTCCACTTCTAGAGGAAGTGTCATTTTTCAGCTTTAAAATAGGTAGTCATTCATTTTTTAGAATAGGTACCCTTTTTAAAGTGGGTACTCATTCCAAAAGGTTTGAAAATCACAATTCATGTTTCTCATTTGGATTTAGGCTTAGAAAATGCATTGTAGCCCAACCCTTAGTGTTAGACCTACAAGTACAATGTCATGACAACATCGAGAGAAAAAATTGACTATGTCAATATGGTTGACGGGGGTTTTTTTTAGAATTATTTTATGAAATTAAAACCCATTTTAAATGAGATAGTGAATATTATAAATATGTATTTTATTTTTCAATTAGATTATTTTTTCTATTTTTCAATTAATTTCTAATGAAACATGCCCATAAACTTAAATTATCAAGGATTTTTAGTATTTTAATAACTTTTTATTAAAATAATTTTTGGAAAACAAATTTTACAAAAAAATGTACTTTAGAAAATTCTTTTCAATTTGAATAAAAATAATCAAAAAATGATAAGTTTAGGTCATCTTATGCGTGACGTACAAGACAATTTTTCAAAATAGCAAATATGGCCAATTAAAAATTAACAAAAAAATATTTATTCAATAAAAAATTACAAAAAGATATGGAAAACATGCTTAAGTGAATTAAAAATATTTTGCAAAAATGATTTAGAAAAATATGATTATTTAGGTCAAAATATGGATGATGTACACGTGCATGGTATAGTATAAAAGAAGTGACTTTTAAATACTGGTTTATAGAAATGCCCATTGAAAATCAATTTGTAGCATTTGGGTATTAAAATAAATTACATCTTTGGAAACTAGAATCCAAGTACTACATTTGATGATCAGTGAATTTTTTTAAGATTCCATCTCTAAGTGCTTTAAACTTAATGTTAACTGTGACAAATTCTAAAAATTAGGGAAAATACTTCCACTTTTTGACCAAAAAGTTGACTCGACTTCTTTCTAGCACCTACATGCTTTATTTGTGGGTAGATGTGTTTCCACTTTAGACATGTTCTATCTATGAGTAGACATGTTGCCACTTTAGACACACTCTATCTGTGGGTAGACATGTTTCCACTTTAGACATGTTCTATCTACAGGTAGACATGTCACCGCTTTTGCTTTGGTCTATCTATAGGTAGACATGTCGTTGCTTTTGACATGTTCTATCTGTGGGTAGACGTGTCACCACTTCCTAAATTTATGGAGTTTTCTTCCCTTGGGCTTCCTCCATGCGAGAGATCTTGGGGGTTACCTCCTTGCAGGTCCATGGGTCTGTAAGATGCTTTGTTTCAACTTCATAGTTTCGAGTAGCTATGGAGTCCTTCACATCTCCTACACCTTCGGGTACGCTAGACCGAGTACCGCTTCCTTGATAGTTTAGGTATAATTTTCTAACCCTACTCTCTTCTTGATCTACTTTACCAAGCACTCATCAATACTCATGCTTGCTAAAGTGGCAGAAAAATGTATAAGAGTGAATTTGCACCCTAGGCACAATTCCCCTTTTTTCCTTTATATAGTTTAGAAAACCAAAGCAGGAGGCTTAAATTTTCTTAAGCCGAATGTTGGAAGTCCATGTGGCATCCATTATTGTGTGTCAGTGGAGGTATTTCTATCAAGGATGCCCACATGGTGCATAGACATCCACGCAACACACTTATGTCTGTGGTAGATTCCTACGGCTGAGCCACTAGAGGCATTACTCTTCCCATTGGCAGTGAAGTTGTAACGCCTCCTTCAGCCAACCAACCTGAATATGGTCATTTTCATCCTCATTCCTTCATATTCACTCTTTCAATTTGCATTCCAACTCTTCAACAAATCAAACCTTCATTATTGCACTCTCACAAGCTCATTTGCCACTCACTTCCAAGTATTCCAAGCACCACATTACAACAATATCACACTCCATCAACTAAGTAGAGCATGTTTGGGACCATGCCATACATAGAAGAGGCTTGTGTTCCTCTCATTTCTCCCCCAAGTAGCCTTGACTGCTCTTGGTGGAGGTGGTAAGCTTCCCTCTCCTTTCTTTCATTTGGTGAGTAGCATAGTATTGTTTTGTAGTGATTTTTTCTTTCTTTATGTATTACTTCGTTATCTTGTTATTTTGGTTGTCTATGGTAGTGGAAACACCTAAATGGGGGTCTGACTGAGGCAGGCCCCTATAAAACCCCCCAACATTTTCTCTCTTGCTATGTGTAGGTGTGCAATTTTTTGGAGGATCAACTAGCGAATGAATTATTTTGTGAGATCCTCCTCATCTTTATCACTCTTGCTTATTTAATTTATAATATTAGAGATTATTTAATTTACTTAGTTCTATCATTTTGGCCCTTTAGTTAGTTTATTGGGCTGTTAGCTAGTTTTTAGTGATTTGGCATTGTCTTTGTCATTGTCTGACTATATGGATGACAACACACTTTTGAGACGCTAGGGTGCTACATTGTCTTCCAAAGTTTGTGCTTCTATCCTTAGATAGAAAGTCTCTTGGGATGTAGTGTTAGACCTAGGAACCAGCTCGCTGAGCCTCTTCCTACATTTCAGGCTTGCTGAGTAACTAAGGGACCCTACAGTCCTCGTTACCCTTTCCTTACATACCCTAAACACTACACTTAGCTCAAGCAAGTTAGGCCAATCTCTCGCATCTTGACCCTCTGTGACCTAGGGTCTTGCACATGGTGGTCCCCCTCTCTGACACCCTTCTTCCACCTTCACCCCTCTTAGTGTCCCTTTTACCACCCCTAACATTACATACACTCCATCACCATTTTCCCTTCCACCTCATACCACTTACAATGACCCCATCATTACAAAACTCTTTAACACCATTTCATCCATGCAACAAGAAATCTCAACCATTATCCAAATTCAAAATGCTCCACCCACATATCATGTTCATAGTAGCCCATTATCCTTTGAGATCTTGTGCACATCGATGGAACAAGGGATTGAAATGCCTAGGTTTGATAAGTATGAAGGTAAAGGAGACTCTATTAGTCATGTCACTCCTTATATAGCCTTGTATAGTGATTTTGTCCTTCATGATAAGTTGTTAGCCAAAATTTTTCCTAGTACCTTAAAGGACACTACATTAGAGTGGTTTTCCATTTTACTTAATCATTCCATCTGATTGTTCAATGAACTTGTTGATTCCTTTATAATTCACTTCCAAGTTCATATGACTCCTAAAAAGACAATCATTGATCTAATGCAATGTAAAAAAAAATGTAGATGAAAAAGTCACTGATTTCATTTCATGATATCAATCATTATATGCTCAAATTGATGTTAAGATTCTTGATTCACATTTGCAAAATATGTTTATCAAAAACTTACACAAAAACCTTCAAGATAAGTTGAATATGATGAAATTTTCCTTGTTCATGCATTTATGCATGACCCGTTGTGACTATGACAACTCATTTTCTAGTCGTGATTCAAAGTACACTTCTAACCGAGCTGAGAAGTCCAAAAAAAATAACCAAAACAACATGCAAATATTTTAAAAACCAAAAAGAGGATTTTTATAGTTCAATCTGCCTCCTCAACAACACACCCAACCTGTTCAAAATCAAGTGGCAGTTGTTAAAGCAGAAGTTCCCTTTACCTATGGGGACCCAAATAGATAATTTACCCTCTTACTTGATACTCTCCATAACACAATGAACCAATTGATTCAACAAAAAATGATCACTTTGCGTACCATTAAACCACTTGATACCACCAAGCCTTTACCACCCACCTTTAAATCAAATGCTTATTGTCATTTTCATCGACAAAATGGAAATGACACTAAACAATGTAAGTGTCTCAAACGCTTAGTTCAAGACCTCATTGGTTTGGGTCATTTGTCCATTGTGGGTGTCAATGATCAAGGAAATTAGTCCATTGCACACCCTTATCAAAATTTACAAATCTTTACCAACCCTATGCCTAAGTACAATGTTTCATTTGTCATGGCTAGTGAACCTTCAAAGGCTCATGTGATGAACATTAATACAACTAATGAATAACACAATATTGATCCAATTGTTATCTAAGTTAATTCTATGGATGAACATGTGGGTACAATACGAATTATCCCTTGTAAGGTCCCAACCAATAAATCTCTTGATATTAACTTTTCTCCTAATGATATACTTAAAAATCTTCCTAATGGTCCTCTTTACATTGCTGACAGAATCTATAATAAGCCCACCAATGGGATATTAATAGATCCCACCTATGGTGAGAATGTGATCATAGAAGAGTTTTTAGTATTACATGATCTCTATCAAGACAATTATGATAAACCAACCGTAAGGATTAAAAAACATACTGGTTTTGCATGCCCTATGATTGGATCAATCATACTCCCATTACAAATAGGACCCAAAACTTTGGATGTCACATTTTCTATTATTCCACAATCAAATCAATTTTGTTTGTGGCTAGGCCACCCTTGGCTTCATTTGATGAAAGTGGTCCCTTCAATTGTTCACAAATGTTTTAAGTTTCCACATGGAAATGAAATATTTATCATACACCATAGTGGATTTAATCCATTTTCCTCTTTAAAAGGTATTTTTTCCTTAGAATCCTTTTGTTCTGAACCTATAGAACCCATCACCTTTGTAAAGGAGTTCTTTTTCATAACCTATCAAAAGTTCAAATCCAAATGGATAGCCAAAATTTCTCTTCTGAACATGTCCCCATCCACTTTTGCCACTCCTATCCTTGATGAAACCATGCTTCAACCTGAGTGTAACATTGAACAAACACAACCACCCCATGAGTAACCACCCATAAAATACCTCTGAGCCTTCATTGTTTAAATGACCAAGATAAACTAAAGCCAATCCCATAATGCCTCCCCACATTAAACAAGTTTATAAAGCAAAAGAAAAAGTGATTGACCCATCTTCTTCGGTCTCTTCCATTCTTCCCCCTCTGGAAGAAAATGGACCTATGGTGGATCAACCTGCCATTACACCTCAACAGCTTCAAAATAAAATAAAATAAAACTATGGTGCTTCAGAGCATAGGCGTTGTCATCATCTCCTTGCTTGTCAGTCATGAATGGATGAAAATAATGAAAATCAACCTCTGCCTTTGAAAGAAGTAGTATATGATCACCCTACTCCTCTTGAACCGCTACAATATAGTACAATGCAACCCTCACAACACAATGATTCAGATGCAACAACCATAACTTTTGATAGATCCTTCCTTGAAACTAACCCTTTGTCCTCTTGTCGTAATCAATCTTGATGATGATGATGATGAGGAAATAACAAAAATAGATGAAGAAGTGCATAAAGATCTAAACTCTTTATTTTCATCTACCATGAGCTTAAATGATAAACCTTCTACACCAAGTGAAGAACCTAGTACATCTCTTGCTTCGGCACTTGCAATTCTTCCTTTGGATAGTCAACCACCTTCACAATACACTAAGCATTATTGGGAGGTGGATGACTTTTTGGAAGGATGAATTTAATTTTCCTTGCTAGAATGTTGTTGTAGACATGCAAAATTGGCATAATGCATTCAATTAGGTCATATTCATCCATTCAGAAAATAAATCAATTTTATTTATCAATCTCCTAAAGTCATTAGTTTAAATCAAATAAATCAACTTGATTCTAACATCACCCTCCTTGATTAAATAAATCAATCTTTTATTTAATTAAGTCTGAAATCACCTTTCATCCCTTTTTGATTTAAATAAATCAAAACATTTAAGTCAAAAGGGTCAAAGCCCCTAATCATCAGTTAATATAATCTAATCCTAATTAACCTAATCTAACCACCCATCACATCCTCTAGCTTTTCCCACTTGCACCAATCAATCATTTTAATTCATTTATAAAATCAGCATTTTCCATCAACATGACATCTTTGAGGAATATTCCCTTAAATTTGAATTCAAAAGCAAGTTGAAATGTACATCCAACAAGGAATTTAATAGGTCTTATATGTCTCTTACATGTCCTTTGCAAAGGTCAAACTTAGCATTTACTCTCAAAATCAAATTTGAAATCTCCCTCTCTTTGGCACATTGACCAAAATGTGCCCATTCCTCATCCTATCACAAGATGACAAGTGGCTCCATCTCATTGGCTAAATCTTTGTCCCACATTCATCCATTTGGATATTTCTCTCATCAAAATAATCATAAATGAAAGGCTTCATCCTTTATCAAATCCTCTACAATCCATGCAAAGTTACTCTCTTCAATTTGAGAGCTATTTTTTCCCATTCATCATCTTGATCATCAATATATCATCAACATAACTTGGAGCTTAGCAAAGGATTGGAAAAGGGCTTCTTTCCATAGAAGAACCAATCCACTATGAGATAAGATTTATTTCATGTTTTATATGCCTTAGTTTGTCTTGTAATTTGTTTGCATTTTAAAGCATGATTTATTATTTCATAGGAAACTTGGGGTTTGCATGTTTTGAACTGACTAACCAAGCCAATGGTGGTCATTGTTTGAAGAACATGTAAATTTGGACTTCACATAATGGCACATATTTGGATATGGAATTGACAGTCAATGACGTAGGTCATGACTGGCATCTACAACTTAACCCTTCCCTCTGGGCCTATCGAACCAGTATCCACACACCCATTGGCACCACCCCTTTCTCCCTAGTCTACGGATCAGAAGCGGTACTCCCCATTGAGATTGAGCTCCCATCCCTTAGGATATCATTGTAAAACCTCATCATTGATGAAGACTACCGAGTGTCAAGATTGAATGAGCTGGAGCTACTAGATGAGCGATGGATAGATGCTTTAAATCACTTGCAAGTCTATCAGAATAGACTCAAAAGGAGCTATAATACGAAAATCAGAAGTAGGACTTTCCAAGTCAGAGAACTAGTGTTAAAAGAGAATTAGAAGAATGTCTAGCCCAAGTAACAAAGGCAGTTAGACTGTTTGGTTGGGACCTTCATCATCACGGCAAGTATAAGTCGAGGGCATATATGTTATCAACACGCGGGGAACCTCGCAAGGCCATGAATAACTCTCATCTCAAAAGTTTTATTCCTAAATATTTCAAGGTATAGAACCAAAAAATCAAAAAATGAAAATTTCCTAACAAAATGGTTACTTGATGAAAACACAGCAAACAAGCATCTTGGTAACAACAAAAAAATTAAAAAAATAAATTCCAAAAAAAATTAAACATCAAAAATAGTAGAAAAAAATTGTCCTCTAGTGAAAACCACTTTGGTGGCACTTTGGACAAGTACCTTGGTGAAAACCCAGCAAACAAGCGCCTTGAGTAAATAAGCACTTTCCATTCACTAGGATTTGTAGGGCTTGTTGCATCATCTATCCAGTACGCTTCTATCATCCATCGCATCCAGGTCTCCATCCATCACTCATCCTTGTCTACACACTTAGCTTGGTCTTGTTTTTGATATCATAGTCCTCTAGTACTACTCATTGCATCCTCAAGGTCGAGTTTTTCTGCCTTTATCGAAGTAGTCGGTGCATCACGTTGGGGGCATGTTCTTATATGATTGGAATTCATATATATTCTTGAATTCGTAATATCAGAAAATCCAAAAACATCAAAAATCAAAAATCAAAAACATAAAAAATCAGAAAAATCCAAAAAAAAATCAAAACATATCAAAAAATTCTGAAAATAGGTCAAAGTCGGTCAAAAATCCAAAAACAAAGTTTTCTTAATAAAACTACATCATCTCTAAAAGCGGGCGTGAAACCCAAAGGTTGATCTTTAGTCATCCTCAGAGACATAGAGTTAGTCCTTTAAGTCGGTCATAATAAACTAACATTTCATCATGTATATCTTCATACACTGGAGAATTAGTCAAGTCATCAATCGAACTACGTGCTCTCTACGTGTATAATGTAGGCAAGGCTAATCTGATTGATCAGCCCTCGAGGCCCCTAGGATAGGTCTTTAGATTAGTCTCTTGGTAAAAATCTCAGAAAACCCCAAAACATTTGAAAATCTGAAAATACCAAAAACAGCCTCAAACATTGCAAAAACATCAAAAACATCCAAATATTTGAAAAAAATCCATCTCATCTCCCGCAATAATACCACTCATAATAAACTGATCGTCATTATCAACCTTTGGTGAAACAATTAGAAGCAAGTCTAGTAGGTTAAAGTGAAAACTCAAAATGTCAAGTCACAAGTCTAAGTCAGTACATAAACAAATTGGTCAATTCTTTGTGTCGATAGTCCATCATCCAAAATAGTCCCATGTCAATCATCTGATAACATCATGTCCAAGGATGAATCCTTCCTACAATGAACATCATTTATCAGAATGAACACTTTGGATAAACAAAATGACGTGCCACCATCCACTAACATGTCCTAAGATGTATCCTTCCTACAATGGGCATTATCTTTTAGCAATAGTTTGGTTCTTATCCTTAAAAACACATTTTGGTTATGATATTGAAAAGAACATCAAATTGTTTTGTGTGCTTTATCTTTTTCTTTTGACTTATCTTATTACTTGGTCGAGGGACCTCTTGATGATATCCAAACGAAGGATTTAGAGATATAGGAATGGGGCAACGATCATTATCCTTTTTTTCTGCTATGCTTGTTGGATGTTTTTGTAAAATAACTTGGTGAATACTTTCTTTTGTATATATGTATAGAGGATATTTTGGACAAGTTGTTGACTATTGCGTGATTGGTTATACCTTTCCAATATTTTGGTGAGATGTTTCAAACTTCTAAAGTGCATCCTAGCAAGGTTTTTGTATGTTAGGTGTGAATAGGAATACTCCTATCTATTTGTCTAGTCAAAGTCCATCATACTAAGTACAATTCCATCCTGGTCCTTTATACCTTGATGCGTCATACTTATGCGTGTTATCAAACATAAGGTAAGTGACCCTTTTAAAATCCCAATCCTTGATAAACAAATCATCCATCTATCATCATCATTTCTCATAATGTTGGCTTGTTGGATCCTCTTTCCATCATCTAATTTCTTCTTTTCCACACTAACATCGTGTCATGAATAGTTAATCATCATCACCAGTGCATCCATCCTGCATCCACAAACCATCAATATTTTGCATATCATTTCACATGCATAATCATCATCATAATATAGATCTATTAGTCCAAGCATCTCATAAATCATCACATTTTCATAAATCATACATATGCATAATCACATGCATAATCATCATCATAATATAGATCTATTAGTCTAAGCATCTCATAAATCATCACATTTGCATAAATCATACATTTGCATAATCACAACATATCATCATCATAATATAGATTTGTTAGTCTAAGTATCTCATAAAATCATACATTTGCATAATCATGGCATATCACATCATCAATCTCATCCATCTCACATCATATCATGATTTAAGTTGTTTAAGGTAATATAGATTTGTTATTCTAAGCATCTTAAAATCATCTCATTTGCATCATCATCCATAACCATCCAGTTTGAACCTCTTTATGGGTATGTCTTGAGATCGTGATGGGCCAAAAATGTAATATGATGGGTATGTGGCTGGCGACTTTTTCACCAAAATTGATGAAATGAAAAGGGTTTCGTATACTGGTGGCCAGTGGTGTATTTCATGGTGCTTCATGCAGTCAAAATACTCCATTTCAAAGTCATTCTGGTTTTCAATGTGGGATCGGATGGTGGGTGCCATGCCAAGTTTTCTGTACAAGGCCTGTAAAACTAATCGCTCTTCTGGCCATCTATGGGTGTGATCCCATCTGGCTGTCGGCGTATGTTTTGTATGGTTGGATGGATCAGTCGCTCTCTTCAATCATTTGAGAATTTCAGAGTTTTCACAAATAGATTTTTTAAAACCTAGTAGTTTAGAAACTACATTCAGTTTTCTACAAATTCTATTCTTACATATTTTTGAAATAATATAGATAAATTATTCAATTTTCTATGTCAAGTTTCCTAACTTTGATTTTCTAATTTTTTGCCCATAAGGGCCTATTCTTTCCATGATGATCTGCATACCCTTATGTGGTCGACCCTCAGGCTCTAGAATCTTTCACTCCGATCTCTAAATCTACTAGTGTACTTCTTTCCGCTGGGGCAACTGAAAAAATTAGAAATTTTTCCAATTTTGATTGCGACAAGTTTATTCTTTGAACCAATGCAACAAGTACATTGCTTCAAAGAGGGGAAAAATGTAGACATGCAAAATTTCCATAATGCATTCAATTAGGTCATATTCATCCATTCAACAAATAAATCCATTTTATTTATCAATCTCCTAAAGTCATTAGTTTAAATCAAATAAATCAACTTGATCCTAACAGATCACCCTCCTTGATTAAATAAATCAATCAATTATTTAATTAAGTCTGAAATCACCTTTCATCCCTTTTTGATTTAAATAAATAAAAAAATTTAAGTCAAAAGGGTCAAAGCCCCTAGTCATCAGTTAATATAATATAATCCTAATTAACCTAATCTAAACATCCATCACATCCTCTAGCTTTTCCCACTTGCACCAATAAATTATTTTAATTCATTTATAAAATTAACATGACATCTTTGAGGAATATTCCCTCAAATTTGAATTCAAAAGCAAGTTGAAATGTACATCCAACAAGGCATTTAATAGGTCTTACATGTCTCTTAGATGTCCTTTGCAAAGGTCAAACTCAACATTTACTCTCAAATTCAAATTTGAAATCTCCCTCTCTTTGGCACATTGACCAAAATGTGCTCATTCCTCATCCTATCACAAGATGACAAGAAGACAAGTGGCTCCATCTCATTGGCTAAATACTTGTCCCACATTCATCCATTTGGCTATTTCTCTCATCAAAATAATCTATAAATGAAAGGCTTCATCCTTAATCAAATCCTCCACAATCCATGCAAAGTTACTCTCTTCAATTTGAGAGCTAATTTTGCCCATTCATCATCTTGATCATCAATATATCATCAAGATAACTTGGAGCTTAGCAAAGGATTGGGAAAGGGCATCTTTCCATAGAAGTACCAATCCAATATGAGATAAGATTTATTTCATGTTTTATATGCCTTAGTTTGTCTTGTAATTTGTTTGCATTTTAAAGCATGATTTATTATTTCATAGGAATCTTGGGGTTTGCATGTTTTGAACTGACCAACCAAGCCAATGGTGGTCATTGTTTGAAAAACATGTAGATTTGGGGTTCACAGTTGCATCTTTCTTCTTACCTTTTCTTTTTCATTTCTATGTGTGTGTAGATTGTGTTCCCCTATAATGTGTGTTTGATGTTCTCTCTCTTTGTGAACCTCCTCTATTTGTACGTTTATTGTTCTATATGTTGTGCATTGCTTTTTTCCTTTTTCCTTTTTTTTTCCCTTTTGGGGATGATTCAAAACATAGAGATTCCCTATGTCTCTTCCATGTTGACCCAAAAGGTTCTTTTTCCATTTTTCACTTTTTCTTTTGTGTTTTCCTTTTGGGGATGATGCAAAGCGTAGAGACGTCCTATGTCTCTTTGATGTTGACCCAAAAGGTCCTTTTTCCTTTTTCACTTTTTCTTTTGTGTTTTCCTTTTGACGATGACGCAAAGCATAGAGATGCCCTATGTATCTTCCATGTTAAGCCAAAAGGTCATTATCCTTTTTTTTTTTTGTGTTTTCCTTTTGGGGATGACGTAAAGTGTTGAGATGCCCTATGTCTCTTCAATGTTGACCCAAACAATCTCTTTTCCTTTTTACTTTGTATTTTTCTTGTGTTTTCCTCTTGGGGATGATGCAAGGCATTAATACAGAAATGTCTCCTCCATGTTGATCCAAAATATTTTTCTTTTCGCTTTATTTTTGCTTGTGTTTTCTTTTTGGGAATGATGCAAGGTGTTGAGACCATAATGTCTCTTCCATGTTGACCCAGAAATTTTTTTTTTTCTTCTATTTTTTCTCTCTTTGTGTCATTCTTCCAATTCTATGTGCTTTGGGGAATGATGATAGTTTTGAGCTTTTTAATAAAAACATTGTAGCAATGAACCTACTAACCTCAAATCTATAGATCCCTTATGTGTTTGGTGTGTTCCTTTATGGGGGAAACCCCATTTATTTTGTTTTCTTTTTTGTTCCCATGAAGCAACCTTACTTGGAAACATATGACTTGGTATAGGGCTTTCCAAGTTGGCTCTCACGTATTGCTTTTCTTTTTGCATTCTTCCCTTTGCTACTTTAAAGTAATTTCTCATAGAATGATGTGTAGCAATTCCTTTAAAGTAGGGGGCATACATTGGCATAATTCATTTTGTATTCATGGTTCTTAGTGTAGCCTTGTCACATCGTACAATGTGTTTGTCACTTTGTGGATGACGTTGGGTGTGATTTCCTTCATAACTGTGATCTATCTTAGCATTTTACATTCCTCTTGGTGGTTCAATGCGACACACTGTATCCACTAAGTTGTGAATAATTTATTCTTTGAATGGTTCTCTCTTGGAGACATTAGACACAATTTTCCCTAAGTGATAAACCTTGCATGAACTTAAAAATAATCCTTTGAAGATCTTTTCTATTTTACATTTTGCATCTTTTCCACCTTGCATAAAGGAACTTGCATGCCTGTGGTACTATCCTTTTTGTTCATGAGTTTTAAGCATACAAATCTTTGCTTGTCTCATGAAGCACTAACCAAAATTTTCCTTTGTGGCACCTTGTTAAAGTTATCAGGAGGTATAACTTTGACATGGTTAAGCAAGAAGCCTATTTAGCAGCACGACTTTCCCCATAGCCACCTATGGATGTTTGGTTTTGCATGGAGGAGACAATTTGGAAAAGTTGTGTTATGAGAGGTTCAGTGTAAGTGATATGGGGTGGAAGTGAAAGTTGTGATGGAATGTATGTAGTGGTAGGCCAAGTGAATGGAATGCTTAGAGATGGTATTATGGAAGAGGATAGAACATGGGATGCCACATAAGAATGAGGAATGTTAGTAGGAATAATCGAGGAAGGAATCACATTTCTAACATGTTGCATTGTTGTTGTGACTTGAGGAGTGGTGCAGGTAGGTATAGATGCTATGAAGGAGGAGGAGTGTGAGGTCCTCCTTGACTAACCACATTGTTTTCTAGTTGAGATGTACTAGAGGTGGAAGGAACATATTTATGGTATATCTCAACAATTTGTTTCATAAAATCTAGGCCTTCATCATATTCAAGCATGTGATGGATGTTCTTTATAGAAAGAATCACAGTGGTTGAAATGTTTTCAAGACACACTTGATGTTGGAGATGTGTTAAGTCCTCATGAATGTTAATTATTTTGTCCTTAAGAATGTGATAATTTTTTGTGTCAATTTGCCTGTTATTGGAAGGAAAAGAGTTGCTAAAGGTAAGATCCATGCCTAGTGTACTAGTTGCAATACTAGCAGTGGAAGCTTTAGATAACCCAAGATCCATAACAAGTGTATTATCATGGGATAGCATGAGTCTTGAACTTCTTTGCTCTAAGGTATTAGCAATAGGAGACCAATGACTCATACAAAGGTTTCTAAATGCAGGTGAATACAAATGCAATGTAAACTAAGAGCAATAAAATTATGATAACTATAATTCTAGAAATTTTAACAGAGATGAAATAAAAGAAAAAAAATATAGAAAATTCTCTAAAAATGATAGAAATTACTGTGTAGAATGTGCAGGAGGACTAAGTCACCTAGTGTGGCAAATTAGTCATAGTAGTGATTTTTTTGAGATTTTTCAGAATTTTTAAATTGGATTTTACGTTTTTTAGGTTTTTAGATGTAGATACAATATGAATATGCAATTTTTTTTGAATTTTTAATGAAATCTAATGAAAAAATGTAAGCTATATGAGCTTTTCACTAATGCAATTTTTAAAACTCTAGGATGCAAAACAATGCAAAACCTAATGTAATGTTAATGCAAGTTATTCCTAGGATGTAAATGCACTTGAAATCAGAAGTAAAATGTTCTAAAGGAAAGTTTACCAAAATATGGACAAAGATTTTGGCTCCCTAATGCATTCTTGTACTTTCCTTCTTGAAAAGTGTTTGATTTTGAAACTATAGAAATCGGGCTTAAAAAGGTCTCCAAGCTTCAATTAGGGCTTGGTTGACTTGAATGAATTTGATGAATTGACAACACCTTTTCAACACTTTCCTCTTTGACAAATTTGCATACAAAACCTACAAAACACACATGTAAAGAGGAGGAAAAGGGGTAAGGGTTAGAGAATAAGGGTTTTCCTTGGTCAAACCCTAATTTGGTAATCAAACCCTTGAAAATGAAATGAAATAAAGAGAGAATGATGAATGAACAACATGCAATGCTACAACTCACCAAACCCTTGATGTAGAAATCTGAATATATGCAAGTAGATGCTCCAATGGATTCTTGATAATGCTTGAGAATGATTTAGAAAATAAAATAAAGAAATTAGGAAATTAGAAGATTGTAGGAGAGGAAAAATGAGGGGAAAACCCTTTATTTATACTTGATTTTACAATATTTTTTGAAAATAATACATCACAGGCTCACCTCAAGGTTAAGAGAATAAAATCCTACCAAAAAATTAAAATAATTTTGTTTTTTGTGCCATGTGCGACTAAGTCACCCTAGGTGACAGCTTGGTCCCACTAAGGAAATTTTATTGGGTGTCAAGAATTAAAGTGTATTTAATGTTGTTTAATGAGATTATTCTCTAAAATAAACATAATTAGGGATGAAAAGTGTATTAAGGGGTCATTTAAACATAAGAAAGGGTTGAATTAGTGATGAAAAGCCTAGAAAAGCATGACAATTTGTTACAACTCTTTACAACACTTTGAAAGAAGACTTGGTAAGTGATAAAAGGGGTTATTTAGGTGAATTATAATGAAAGGGTCCTGAAAAAGTGTGAAAGTGGGTTACAACACTTAATAATATTTTTGCAAGACATCCTACAATTCTTGATGATTCGCAAGGGTCCAAGACCTAATGTGAATGTGTTGACCACATTACAACATTATATCTAGGAAAAATCAAGCCAAAGTCCACTACAAGGGCCTAAACATGAGAAAAAGTAGAAGGGTTATGTTTTTTGTGTCCATAGGTTGTGTCAACTAACATTGTAATCACTTTCAATATTTATATTTTTTCATATGCTACTTTTATGTAGCCCCAACTCCTGGAATAAGGCATACAACCTCAACGTTATGCTTGAGCCTCACAATTGTCTCCAATCACTAGTAAGCAATATGGGATAAAACATGAAAAATTGTCTCCAATTGTGAAAAATTTCAATCTCTTCATAATGTAACAATCTAAATCAATTCTTAAAATAAGGGATAAAATGTGAGAACTAATGGTAATATCAAGCATATCCCTTAGTTAGACCAAATGTACCATTCCACACAAGAGTCAAATATAGGAAACTAATCATAACCCATCAAGGAGAATACTTCAGATTAGGCTTTCTGAGCATTGTTTCAAAATTCAAGCATCAAAATTAATACCAAGCATGCCAAGCATCATAAAAACTATGGCATAATAAATCTACCAACCAACGCTAAGGGTATGGAAACCTATGAAGCTTTGTGAATATGACACATAGGTGTGGGGCTCGGATGCCAACATAGATTGCTAATAATAAATAATAAATAAATAAAGCAGTAATACTAATTATTTGTTGGGAATTACCACCCCTTAATAATAATACTATTATTATAAAATTAATATAATACACTATACTAACATTAATATAATAATAATTAAAAAATTAATATAATATAATAATTGAATAAGAAAAATACAATAATAAATAATAAAATATAATAATATTAAATTGTTATGGGGTCCTTGGGTGGCGACCTTCTTCACAAATGTAATTAAGGATAGATTAATTTTGAAAAAATCTAAAGGAAAAGAGACCATTTACATATTTTATTAAATATATTACAAAATATGATTTTAGATAGAACATACAACTTACACACCTCTTATAAGAGAAATAGGCTAATTTATGCCTATTCATCCCAAAAAAAATGTAACTAATTTCATTTAACTTCTTTAAAAGTTTTTAAGGACCTATGTTGGGGTCCTCATATAGAGTTTTTAAGACAAAAAAATCCATTTAGAAAAAGAAAAATTGTCCAAGAAGCATCAAATGTAAATATTTAAATGTAATAGATTTAAAATAATTAATATCTCCTGATTATATTGTAATATTTTAATTATTTAAAAAAATATAATTATTTAATTAAAAAAACATTTCTATAAAGATCTTGATCTTAAATATATCTATATTTAAATAAATAACTATTTTATTTCATTTATATTTTTTATTTTGTTTTGTTAATTTTTTTTTTTTTAATTTTTTTTGGGTAAGTTCCACCTAAGGGGGTGGATCCCTTTATTGAATTCAATAAAACATTTACAACAACGGTGACAATATTGCCCACCCATTCTGTTGTGCCAACAAACACATACCAACCTCTGAAACTGGTCCAGAATCGGCCCATAAGAGATAAAAACCATCTTAACCATAACCCCTGATCTTAATAGCTTCTCAAATTCCCTCAGCCTTAACTTCTTAATTACCTATTCAAGAGCCACCTACAAACTTCCACAGAAAATCCCTCCTCCCACCAATATCACTAGCCCCCCGCATCAAAGATGGTACTATGTACCAGATACAACTATTGATTTGCAAGGGCCAATACACTGCTCAAATCCAATCTAGCCTCCCCTCTAATGCAAATCACCTCTTTCAACCAATGATTACATTAAGCCCCAACCCTTCAAGGAGGCTACCAGTCCTTTTGAATCACAACTTGCAACTCACTCAAAAAATTCCCCTGGTCAAAGAAAACTTCTGGAACTTCTAAAGACACCCCCAAATTAGCAAGCTTATCTATTGCCGCATTGGCTTCACGATAAACATGAGCAAGTGAGAACATAGCCAGTCCCGAAAGAACCTTTTTGATCAATTTCACCCAAGCTTTCAATTTCCAATTTTGCACCTCGTTTATGCTTACTGCATTTATGCAAATCAAAGAGTCACCCTCAATTTCAACCCTAGAAAATCCTTTCTTCTAACACAAACTGACCCCCAATGCCATAGCTTCCATCTCTGCCTCATTGTTTGTGGCTAGCCCAATCTTCCTTGCTGCAGCACCAAGACACACCCCATTACAATATCTAATGATGTGGCCAGCTCCAGCCTCTCCAGGATTTCCCTTCGCAGCCCCATCAAAGTTTAACTTGACTTTCCCTTCCTCCCGAGGCTTCCATTAGGCTTCTTTCCTGTCTTTTAGTTTGCTTGAAAGACCTTACATAGGAGGCTTGAGAAGCTCCCATTTTTTTTGAATCCTAATATCCCAACTTGTAAACTTGCTCTTTTGACATCCAATTTGACTCTTACCACCTCTCACACCCCTACCTCAATCTTTTTTATTTAACTCCTTTACAAGGAGGCACTTGTCAATGAAGATCCTTCTATTCCATTCTTTCCAGATTTGCCATACCAGCATTGACAGGGTAGCTACCCACACAACACCCCACAAGTTATCCTGTTTCCAAGTTAGCCAACTAGAAAGGAAGAGAAACAGATCCTTTTGTCTAGGGCCATCCTAGCTGACACCTTGCAACAACCAATCCCAGCATTCAAACACATATGGACAGTTGAGCATAATAATATCAGCATTAATGAATACAAAAAATCTATCTATGCGCCTCTGCCATGTTCAATTAGCATTAATGATAACTAGGTGCATGACTCACAAGTTGCTAAAATAAAAATAAAAACACTATCAAATCAGCTGCAAAGGCAATATTATGCAGCGACTTTAAGCATTTTAAGAAAAAATATCAGTTGCTTCTATTGGTTGTACAGAAGAGAAGTTCATTATGAATTCCATTGTGCCAAACTCATCAAATAATGAATGGTTCATACTCATTCCCAGCACTATACTACCACATTTGATTGTAGTTAAATTATATATTTTCTATGACCAAGGCATTTAACTGTTTGTCAAAATGCTTCAAAAGGACGCAATGTTGTAGAATCCTCATGAGGTTGGGGAAAGCTAAAATATAGGCCAAGACAATACTACGAATTAGGAGGATTGGTAGCCTTGACCTCAACCTCCAATGTCGATAGCTGGTACGATGACTAGCAACGAATACTGTTATCATTGATTTGAAAGGCCTGCAACAGATATTAAACCTCAATTGTTCTTCATGGTAATCTCTCTTCAGACTTTTTATTACTACTTTTGAAAGCCTCAATAATCTCTCCTAGCGTCTGCTTGTAAACAAATAATTAGAAATACAATAATTTGATATTTCAAACTGCCATTGTTAAAGTGAACTTTAGATTTGTTGCAAAGAAAAAGAAAAAAAATATGAACCAGGCTTCAAAATAAATGCGACTAAAGTGGTGCAAGAGGGAAAGCTAGGGTCGATTTCTACAAGGTACATCAAGAACATCCATACAGATAAAATAATGAGCCATACTAGAAAATGCCTCAGAGCGACCTCTTGAAGGAGAGACCTACAACAAAGAACTATGGCCTCCTATGGCAATGTCGACTAGACAATGCAAAACAATGAACTGAAGGTCTTATGGAAATAGTTGTAAGGCAGGAAAATTTAGAGAAAATCAATAAAGCCATGGACAAGGGTGTGACTGTGAGACTGAATGACGGCAATAGCTTGGTTACATGAAAATGTCAGGAGCTTCTTGAGTGGTATTAATAGCATGATAAAATATAATCATAGAAAAAAGGAGCAAGAAATCAAAACCTATTGAATATTTCTGATCATGCTATATTTGAGGAACAACAACTTCAAGAAGCAATTGGAATCTTAAAATAGATATTGGCATACAACCTTATCAAGAAAGAGATACATCCTTAGTTTTGAACAAATCTAAAAGCAAGCAGTCTACTAACAAATGTAAGCTACAAATTATAGATAGATGTAAATTTCCCCATGGTGGGCACCTTAATGTGGATGTCGAATCTGCATTTTCTCAAAACAAACAACTATTAGTAAACTTTAAGAAAATCAAATAAGACATCCCTATGGAATAATACATCAATGCTTCATAAATGCAAATGAAATAAACAACAAAACCAAGCAACGGCATATGAAAACATGAAATGAATCCTATCCCATAGTGGATTGGTGCTATTGTGGAAAATATACCTTTCCCATTCCTTTGCTAAGATAAACTAAATGATATAATTCCAGTGATGATGATGGAGTGATGGTGGGAAAAATTAATTCTCTTGAAGAGAGTGACTTTGCAAGATATTGTGGATGAGATACAAAGATTGTGGAGTTGTGGAGGATTTGATAAAAGATGAAGCTTTCATTTATAGATTATTTTGATGAGAGAAAAAACCAAATGGATGAATGTGGGACAAAGAATATACCAATGAAAAGAGGCCGCTTGTCAACTTGCCATAGGTTGAGGGATGTGCAAGATTTGGGAAATGCGCCCAAGAGAGGGAGTTTTCAATTTGAATTTGATAGTTAATGTTGAGTTTGACTTGTGCAAGGGACATGTAAGAGCTTATTAATTGCTTTGTTGGATGTATATGTCCACTTGATTTTGAATTCAAACTTGAGGAAATATTCCTCAAAGATTCCATGTTGAGTGAAAATGATGATTTTAATAAATCAATAAATTGATTTATTTGTGCAAGTGGCAAAATCTAGAGAATGTGATGGGTAGTTAGGTTAGGCTAATTAGGATTAGATTAGCTTAATGATGATTAGGATGATTTGGCCCCTTTGACTTGAATATTTGATTTATCTAAATCAAAAGGGGAGAAATATGAATTTGGGATTTAATTAAATGAATGTTTGATTTATTTAATTAAAGGGATGATGCAAGATAAAGGTTAATTAATGAAGTGTTAGGATTTAATTGATTTATTTGAAATGATGTAATGATGAAGTGGATTTATTTAACTTGAAAGATGACATGTTAGATTTGATTAAATGAAGATTATTTGATTAAACCATTGGATTGACATTTATGCGTATTTTGCATGTCTACAGAATGTTAACGATAATAAGAAATATAATTAGATATGAAGCTTTTATTCAATTTGGAGGAGACCTTACAAAGACATTTCAACTAAAAATAATTTATTGCAGACATAAAGTTGACTTATTAGCCGCTACTAAAGATAACCTTCAATTCTCTAAGCAGAATTTTAAATATTGTATTTAAGAAAGAATGAAACATACTAACTGAAGTTTCTAAATTGATTTAATCTAGGAGCAATAAATATTAATTTTTTATTTATAAATTTCATAGAATTATCATAATCATGGGCATGGAAAATTTTGAGACAAAAATATATTATTGATCAAAAGATACAAAATAGCCACCTTTTTTAGATAAGCATAAGAAACTTAAAAAATAAATATTTTACAAAGATTATAAGAACATAGTCATGAAAAATATTTTAAAAATATATACACTTGATCTTGATTTTTATAACTTCAAAACTATATTCCAAAGGTGCAACTTTCTAAATCAGCTACTAAGTGAGGCTATAGTTGTGCCTCTATTTTTTTGTAGTCAGGTTGAGTGCTTTCTCTAAGCAATGCACTTCAACCAAATGAGTGCCTTTGTTGATTGCACCAAATCCCCTCTTTGCCACTATTGACTCCTTGTTTTGCTTCTAGTCTTGTATTGCAACACCATACTATTGAGCCTTGAGACAATTTTGATAAATAATATGTATAAATTTAGAATGGTGTTGTCATAGGTTGTTTCTAGCCTACACACAATTTACTAGCTCTTTGAGATTGACAACTCTCTCATGTGTTTGAGAAATATTATGGAATAGAATTTCACAATTCTAAGTGCCAAAATTCTTGACAAATCCACACAATGGGATGCCACACTCAATGGCATGCAATTTTTCCTCCCCATAATGGGACCTCTCTCAAACAACCAAGACAAATTCTTCCTCACAAGCTTGCTAATGGATAGGCTCTAATGCTATTTTATGATGATATTCATGCCTTGATAAAGTTTTAACAAACAATAAGTTCTTCTTAACTCACTCAACACACATGGAAAACATACTGTCATGCTACCATGAAGGATCCTATTGGAAAGGAGGATTATCATAACTTTGACTACCATGGTAGCAACAATTACTACCATAGAATAATTGAATGATGGTTTTTGTGAGGAAATTTTGGGGAACTGGATTGAGGGAATTGTGCAAAACTCTATAAATAAAAAAAGGTAATCATATCATCCCTAGTTCTAGACACATATCACACCACCAGTCCCAATGCACATCAAATCTCCACTCCATGGGTCACACTTCAATATTTATGTGGAATACTTGGATATATTTGAACATCAAGTTTGATGGAATAAGTGGCTAGTTTGCTAGCATTGATGGAGAATGAAGTTCAATGCAAGACTGTTAACATTCATTTACTATTAATTTTGACTAGATGAGGGTTTTGCTTGACTGTTTAAAGAGGTATAAACTAGGAATGGTACTTTGAATAACCATACTTAAGTTAGAGGATCTGTATTCCATTTAATTTATATAGGAAAGTTTTGTGTTCATCATTCTAGAAATATACACCTACTTATGGAGTGTGGACTTCCTTTAATTAGTTTTGGAATGAAGGTTCAACCAGTTGTGTTCATCATTTTGGAAATATACACCTTGGGTGTATGAGTCCCATTTGGCCCCTTTTTAGGGTTTGAGAAGAAAAAGTCAAGTTTTAATTCAAATTTCACAAATGTCAGCGTTTGGGATATAATAAATGGTAAATTGGATGAGATTCCTATAAAAGTAAGGTTTTGAATCATTATTTGAGCTAAGAAATCCTAGAACTTTCAAGCAAGATCCTTTAGGAGAGATTTTCAAGTAGTCAAGAGCAAGGAGAAAATAAAGTTGAAGTCTTGTAGTAGCATTGTAGTGTTTTTGTAGGTCTTCAAACTCACTTTGAATTCAAGATCTAGCATTGTCAAGGATTGATGATGGTTTCCTATGGAGAATCATGATGGGTTCTAGGTTGGGGAGATGCAACTAGCCATTGAACCAATCCTAATTACTTGTCTTCTAAGTGATTCCATCTTCCATTCTCATTCTACTTTCTACATAAAGGAAGGTACATACATTAGTTTGGCTTATTAGGGTGATTAGAGATCTCCCAAAGTGAATCATCATCTTTATGTTTCATTTACACATCCTATTCTAGCGCATTAGGATAGGGTTTCATTGCAGTTTAGATCTCTTAATCTTAGATGCACTTAAGATTAGGAATTTTATACACATTTACTTTCAAGATCTATTATTTCTATCAAGGTTTAATTACCAAACTAGGGGTTTGACCAAGGAAAACCATCCATAAGAAAATCAACACAATATTTTATTTTGCAAAGTTTTAGCAAGTTCAGATCCAGAAATGAATTTTGGAAAGCATACGAAAGAAATGCAGAGATAGGAGAACATATTTAGATCCTTATTTTTTGGAAAATTAGAATGGGACTAAATTTCCACCCTTGGGTGTATGAGTCCTAGTATAGCACTTTTACTAGATTTTAGTAGATTTAAACTTGTCACTTTAAGATTCCAGTTTCTACCAAAAAAACCCTAAACTAGGACTAAATCAACTTGTCTAGCATATGGGTCCCAGTACAATTCAGAAACAAGAAAATTTAAGGTTTTCATATCTTTCTTAGTCATCTCCAATCCTCTTGATTCCTTTCTATATCTTTCTATTTATCAATTTGATTTCAAGATTTATTTTCTATCATATTGATTTTCATATTGCTTTTATCTCTTTCTTTCTAAGCACTTGATTAGTGGTGAACCCCCTTTCTTTAATCATACCCAAGGAGACCTTGTAGCAATTTCTTTCTCTCAATTGAATTAATAGTTTGAGACCTCTAGGGTTTTCTTGAATGAATTAAGAGTGAAATAGGATTGATCCCTTTCCCTTTATTCTGTGTTCCATCTCCTAAAAGGTGGACCACACCCTATTTCATGTCTTCATTTTGGTGAAACTAACCTTTGGACACCTTATTTCTAATTTAGAGTGTATCAAAGTCCTACATAAAGCTTACATTAGCTTTACATTAGTTCTTTCATTAGCTAATTTTCATTTAGGGCTTCTAATTCTTACATTAGTGAAAGCGCATATAGGTTGCATTTTTTCATCTTGCATCATTGAATTTCTTTTAAAATATTTAATTTCACATATTCAAGACAACATACAAGTTATAAACCCTAAAATAAACTTATAATTTGCTTAATTTAGTATAAAAACCCTAATCTAGAACTCATTTGCCCCTCTAGGAAATTTAGTGCCAATACTGATTGTTTTACCTAATTTCTAGGAATTATGTGTTGATTGTTTTTCAACATTTGTACCCTTCAAAAACCCTAATTAGGACTCATACGCCCCTTTGGGTGATTTAGTCCTGTATCAAACCTGAATCTACATTTTACGACATTAAAAAATTTATTCCTATGTTTCAGTCTACTATTATTAGATATCTATTTTAGTTTACTGAGTTTCTATTTCATTCTTTTCATTAGATCTAGCTTAATTTGGTTTCATTTCAATTGTGGATAGAATTAGATTATTTCACTTTTATTTCTAGCATTAGTTCATAGTTTGATAAGATTGGATTACACTTGGTATTCATTAGAAAACAAAACCAAAACACCTATAAACCAATGGACCCCTTAGAGAAAGCATAGTTATTTGAGTATGTAAAATCTCCTTTTCCAAGTTAACACAACCCTCAAGCCTTGTAGTACTGATGAATTTGACATGTTAGATGAAGCCCTTAAGGATTTCATCTAGTAAGGTTCATCCACTAAGGCTTGTTACAAAAAAACAAAACAAAGAGAAATTAATGTGATTCAACCTCAACTCATCCTATATCCAAACTCAAAAAAAACCTGTTTTCATCCTTGAACCACCTAAGAATAATGCTTCATAGAAATCAAGTTATAATACCATGGATCATACATATAACACTATAAACAATCCACAATCAAGAAAAACAACTTCAACATCCTTACCTTTTCCTCAACCCATATTTCCTAGTGATCCTCGTTTTCCTTCACATAGTGGGAAGGAGTATGATCTTGTTGAACAAAAAAAGAATACTCTCACAAAGATATCCCCATTCAGACCTAATTCAAAATTCACCCAATTATCATACTATGCTTTAAACATCCTTGCAACAAGTTGTGGTTCCCTCTAGCATAAATGCAAGTGATTTAGTAGCTCTAATTCAAGGAATGAATACAGTTAAGATAGGCATTACTTTTCATCAACATGAGCTGATTCCTTCATGATAATAGTTATCTTCAATAGGACAAGAATAAAGTGAACCCTTGGTGATAATGGCTTATCCCTTAATGTGTGTAGTGTGACCCCTTTGGATAGACTTGGCATGGATAAATCAAGAATTGAACCTCATTCCTTATCAATTCGAGGATTTGAAAATGTAGGAAAGAAACCGCTTGGTGTGATTACTTTTCCCATTATAGTTGGAAAGGCTACATTACAAACTCTTTTTGATGTTATGCCTCATGATCTTTCATACAATATTATTTTAGAAAGACCTTGGATTCATGAGATGTATGTAGTGCCTTCGATTCTTCATTGTATCGTGTAGTATATCTTTAACAACAAAGTATACCAAATTGAAGTAGATCTTGAGCATGAAAGTTGCTTACAAGTTGAAAAAGGAACAACAAGTCCTCTAAACACATTAACTCCAACTTCAAAGATAAAACCTATGAAAGAAGAGAAACAAGATATGGAAAAAGTGTCAAAGTTATTGGAAGATGATTGGGTTCTTTAGAATTCACTCCAAAATTTATGGAAGAATGAAAAAATACAACAAAAGAAACTAAAAAAAAAGAGCAACCAATGGTAATGTCAACGCAGAATTCAGAAGAAAACTCACAAGCATCTACATCATCTACTCTAAAAAAAGACACAAGCTATACAACAAACTTTGACAAGATAGACTATCAACAACCACCAAACCTAAAAGAAATGGAAAAACTTTATGGAAGAGGTTATGAGCTTATGAAACAACTTGGTTATAGTGGAAAAGGATGTGGAAGGAAAGAACAAGGCATTTGTGTTCCTATAGAACGTAACACACAAGAAGCAAAATTTGGTTTGGGATATTTTCCTTCTAAGATAACACAAGCAATGAAAAGACCCTCATTAAACATCAACATGCAATTTTTATGTTAGTTATATATATATATATATATATATATATATATATATATAACATAAAAATTGCATGTATATTAAATCTAAATTGAAATACCAAATGAAATAGCATGCAACACACAATATATAAGCCACAGTACTTAGTACTGTGGGGGGTACGCAGCCCCCATAGGTTGTGACCAGCAGCCTTGGTTGTCGTGTACAGCCTTGGCTACTATGCGCAACCCATGGCGGCTGTGTACAGCCGACCATAGGGGTCATGGGGGTACGGCCTCAGCTGACCCCCACCCCCCCATAATTTTTGTTTTATTTTATTTTATATTTTATTTTATTTATTTTAATTTAAAAAAAAATTGTTTTCAGACAAAAAAAAAGTATGGATTTCGAAAATCCAATTTATTTTGATAACATATTTCATTCTATATACAATTTTGAAATCTGAAAAAATATATATTTTTATAAAAAGAGCAGTAAGTATATATATATCCATATATATACATCAAGAGATTCAAAACGATCAATATTAAACAAATAGATTTTTCAATAGACCCAATATAAATCTAAGCATGTAAATTCAACCCACAATAAAATGATATTCACTTCCAAAGCAATATTTTCCTAACTCGATTTTATTGAAGAAATTGAAAGGTTTAACTATAATTTTCAAACAGATAAATTCAAAGATTTAATAACACAAATTTTGGATCAGAGAAAGCCTCTTTCAAAATGTAGAGTATTTAACTTTAAAGCATGGTAGCCAATATTTTGTTTACAGGAAACTAAAAGTAGAAAAACAATAAGTTTAAGGGAACTTGGAGTCCTTCGTTCAATGTAGAATCCCCTCTGTAGCTTTTTCTCAATTTCCTTCCTTCAGCTCTCTTCTCAATCAGTCTTTTCTTCAAAACAATTCTTTTCTTATAGAACAACTTTCACCAAGAAGCACAAAAGAAAAACCTATCTTTTCTTTGCTCTATCAGACCAAAAACCAGAAAAAACCCTTGTGTGTCTAAAAAATCTCTTCCCAATAAAAATAAATAATGACCAATAAAACTCGCATCTTTTTTCCTCAAAAATCCTCTTCAATCATTTGTTTGTTTCCTGCTTTTTAAAAGCACACACTTATCTCACAATTTTAATTAAAAATTAATTATATTCTCAAGATATTCTCTACAGATTTTTCTAATTTAATATTAGGAAAAAGATAATATATAATTATCATCATCATTTCTAACTTAAATTAAATTCTTACACTTTTAATTTATTAACTAACATTTAAATTTACAATATATTTTAAATTCAACATTTAACTAACTTACAATTAATTAAAGCAACAAGACAAAATTAATTAATCTTATAAAATAAGATTAATTAAATTATCACTAACCATAATTAAAATAATTAATCAACAATCAAACTACACAACGACAAGGACAAAACCTCAATCATGACACAACAAACTCACAACGGGATGATGGACTTGGGACGGGGACACTTCCTAATCAACTCCCTTCTTCAACATTGTACCCATTGGGTTAATTTAATGCTCACCCTGTCCTGTCGAAACAGGTGGAATCAAGACTTAATTCCTATAATTCCTGCATACAAATAAATGTCAAGTAACATATGTATATAATCAAAGCATCATATCATGAGAAGGAATTGCAGTGTAGTAGGCCACTCGAATGAGTGGTGCTACCCTGTCCTCACACCAAAGCTATACTAACAAATACAACGTTAGATGTAAAGTAACATTGCTAACTAACTAATCACATCATAAACTAATTACTAAACCACTGCATCACAATGTATTACTGAAACCAAATTAAACAATAAGTAATAACAATCACAGTCTCAAAGTATCAATCAAAACCACATAAGTATCAAGTCCAAACAACATGAGGGGTATTACAGATACAATTAACATACCAATGGATATCACTAACAAGGAGAAAGTGATTAAGATAGGAAAGTTCCTTGATGAAGATGAATAGGAAGACCATGTAATTTTACTTCATGAATTTCCAAAAAAAATTGCTTGGACTTATGTGGAAATGTTAGGAATTGATGCTAGGATAGTGACACACAACATAGTCCTTGCAAAAAATGCTAAACTAGTTAGAAAAAAGATACAAAAGATGAATCCTAAGATAGCCTTAAAGACAACATACCAACTTTGAAGGTGAAGAAAGTCCTTACCAAAACACCAAGGGCCTTCCTGAAAAAATGCAAGTGTACTCCAAGCAATGAAAGGAGAAAAGAAAGAACCCATTCATCAAGGCCATTATGCAAAGATCAAGAATAGACAATGCTTTGAAGCTCGCCCATGAATAACAAAAATACTTAGTCTAAAGCCATAAAATCTACCAATAAGTTCTACTTCCAAACCAACCAAATTTATATCAATCCACATATCAAGAATAGTGAGAGGAGCAAGAGGAGCACTAGCAACTCTGATCACATCCTAGCTAGAAGAGGCCTTAGAAGAAACCCCACCAAAAACAAAGCTTCCACATGGAGGAGGATACTCAGGCTCCACAAAATGGGGAATCCACTCAACAAAATCCCAAAGTTGTGTTACACTTTTAGCCAGCTTATCGGCTAATTAATTTAAGTATTTCTAACGCTAAAAATCAATTTTGTTCAAACATATAGTCTAGTAAGATTCATTCTAGCTAAGTTATATGCTTCCACAACTTTTTCAATAAAATTGTTGGCTAAAAATGTATGGAGCATCACTTTGAGTCCAATTTGCCAAAAAAATTAAATTATTTAAAAAATTTGAAGTTTCAATAACCCTTGCTAATGTAAACAACATTTATTTAAAAATATAAAAATACCCTTTTGTAGATCCATAAGTGTAGTTTTCAAAAATATATTTATTTTAATAGTTTAATTTTCTTTATATTTTATTTTTTATTTTTACTAAAAGTAGGTTTTTAGCACAAAATATGAGGTTGATTACTATGCCAAGGAAAAATACTAAAACTTATTAAAAAAAATTGAAAAAAATATGATGCACTAGATACAAGAATCTATTTTAAGATGGTATAATTTTGTTTCCATTTTAGATAAATATTTAATATGAAAGTTGACGTTCGATGAAAAGAGTTGTTTTTTTATTCACACACATTTTAATATTTGTTTACGTATATATTTATCAAATTGAAAAAAATATATCCATAAAAATTTCAAGTTATAAATCTGAGAAAAATTTGAAAGAAAAAAAATAAAATTTACTATAAAAGTTTGGCGTCCCATGTAACTTCATTTTTCAACACTTTATCAGCAACTAAATTATAGTTTTAATTTATTACAAACTAGTTTAAAAAAAAATTTATATTTTTTTAAAAAATACAAACATAAAATATACTAAAAAATACATATTTTACTAGTTTACATCATTTAAAAATTCAAAAAATATATTCCACTTTTTAGTGATTCATGTTTAAAAATTGGATCAGCGTTGGTCGTTTCCTTTATAAAGTGTGATGACATAGAGTGCACTTTTCTCTCATTGCAACCCACAATAGGGAGAACCAAGGGTTGAGCCACCCTAAAGAGAGAGGGAATACTCAAACACTTCTATCAAAAAAATTGTGGTAGGGGAAGGAAGAAAAAGTAGTTCAAGAAAATCTAGAGGTAGAGGCGGGGGTCTTGGGAGGGGGTAGTGGAAATCCCCTCTTAAGAGAAAATCCATTGAAAACTAGCTTGAAAAAATCCTTGCCAACTCAGCCCCTATGGAGAAGGAACGAATCCTCTTTATGATCCAACATATTGTTGTTCCCCACAAAAAAGAGGGGATCAACACTTAGCTTCGCTACTAATTAGGCCTCCAAGAGAATGTCAAGGGGGAGCTCATCATCATATTTATGTACTCAAAAATATTGAAAGAACCCTTAAACACAAAATTCAGATCATTGATAGAAATAGATCTGCCACCAAAAAATCCAAGAGATTCAACTAGAGAAACCAAATCTATAGAAATGTTGCCATCCTCACCCTCTTCTTCAACAAATAAACCATCACCATCACCATCATATGCACTACCTTTTTCATTGCTATAATCTAAAGCCATTGCTACAAGGGACTTCTTTGTCAGAGCTAGGGTTTGGGGGCTCCTCATTGCTACCAAGTTCAATTAGGATGAGGGTATGTGCAAGATCATGATGGGCCAAAAAGTGGCAATATGATGGGTCTGTGGTTAACAACTTTTTTTTCCCAAAATTAATGAAATGAAAAGGGTTTTGAAAGGAGATTCTTAGCTTTCCACTAATATAAATTATTCTTTACTTTGAATTTAATAAATAATTATTATTCATTTTCTATTTGAATTATGACTAAAGTTTTAATTGATAGGCTGATTGAAAAATATCTATAGATTTCAAATGGTGTCATATTTTTTTGAATCTAAAACATGCGTCACATTCTATGCTTCACATACTATAGGATTAAAAAAAATGAATTTCATGAACTTTTAACCAAGTTAAGGTGGTCATACATACGAGTTTTTATATTTTTTAGAAGTTGTAATAAAAAATTCATAATTAACTATTTACTTGGAAAAGATTATAAAAAAATATGCATCAAATCTAGACATGAGTCCTCTACTTATATCTAAAATCTTATAAAAAATAATTATCATTTTATTGTAGTTAGGGTGGTTAGACATACACCTACTTCTTATTTTTTCCTTGAAATTTAAGTACTACTATATTGAAATTTCAAATTTTCACCAAATAGATATATTTAAAAAAAAAACACTAATAGTTAAGAAACTACATTCAATTTTCTACAAATTATATTCTTACATGTTTTTGAAATGATATAGATAATTTATTCAAATTTTTACGTCAATTTTCCTAACTTTGATTTTTCTGAATTTTTTGCCACTTAAGGGCCTATTTCTTCCATGATGATCCTACACATGCCCATGAGCATAGTTGATTTGTTTGTAAATTAATTGATATCACCCTATGAAGTTTATTACTTTTTAATATTTTAATTGTTTTCACCTCACTAAATTAGTTAATGTAATTTCAAGACCAATATTTGCTTGAGAGTGTTGGATGAATGCATCAACAAGTTTTTTGAATGAATGTATTGAGTTATTTAGAAATGAGAAAAACCATTCCAAGGCCATGTCTTTCTATGACCTAGGAAATAGTTTAGCTAGGAGCTTATCCTCAAAGATGAAATCACTACACAATACCATATAAGCTGATATATGACTATTAGGATCTCGTTTACCATTGTACTTGTCAAATCTAGGCATCTCAATATTTTATGGCATGGGTGTTTTAAATTTTTCAAGTGATACTGGGCTCCTTTTGACATATTGTGATGATTTTCGATTTTTATTTTGTTTTAATGTTGATAATTTTTTTTGGAATGATGTTACATTTTGCAATAGCTGATTTATGATAGAATCATTGCTTGAAATGTTTTGAGAATGTGGTGAATATGGTGGGATTGTGTAATTTCTTGGTGGACTAGTATGTTGCAAGTTTATAAGAAGGGATGAATATTGAGGTCTCACATGTGATGTCATGAAACTACAAGGGTTTCCACTTGAAATCCCTAAGGTTAGAATTATGCCATGTGTTTGTTGTATCATTGAAACTATAGTTGGAAATGTGTATGTGGGGATAGAGGAAATAGTTTTAGGGAGGGAGATTTGACTTCTTCCTTGGATTTAAGTGTACCCAAAAGCTTGAGTACAACTAGCCATCATAGGAATATTGACATCCATAATGTGAGCCAGGCTATGCAAAATCTCTAATCGTTGGGCATCATCGATCAATTTCCTTATGAACTATTAGACCAGCTGAAGATTCAATACTCAAATAGCCTTGCAATCCCTCTAAGTCTTTCTCTAATTATTTTAGTTTGTCTTCAAGAACATGGGTGAAAAAAATCTTAACATTAATAAGGGTGCTTTTTTGTGAAGTTATCATTAGTACACTCATAATAAGGATTGATTCCAAGATGGACATGGTATTGGTAATACCTTAAGTGAAAGAGTTGCAAGGCTTATGATCCACAATCGATGTAACAATAGCATGAGATTCTATAAATATACAATTACATCTCAATGAATTATTGGAAATAGTCCACACTAACTTGTTAAGGTTATCTGAGTTTAAAAAATATAGGTGTACCCACTATGATCACTAAATTACAAAACAAACATAGAAAAACACTCAAGAAAAAATTAGACAACAAAAGAAGACAGTAAACACAAAAACATGGGTCTAAGAGAAATCTGAGCTAAAAATAGCTATACTAAGTTGCCTAGACTAACTATGTCAACTATACATTTCCATAAATTTCAAAGTTTTCTTGTTTGTTATACTACTTAAGGATCTTCTAGATATATGCACAAACAAGTCTAAAAGTGAATATTTTTCTAAAATTTGCTCCATTTTATGACTATGTAATCACAATGCAAGTGTGCGACAATTTGTAATATTTTCAAGCAATGAATAACAAATGTAAATATAATTTCTAGGTCTAGAATGAAATAATCCACTGACCCTAATATGCCAAAATCTTAAAATGATAATTTTGATACAATTTTGAAACAAAACAATTTTTTTTTTTCACTTTTTGAGCTATATGAAAGATGCCTGAATGAATGTAATGAATACTTTCAAATTTAAGTGACCTAATGTAGATTTCTAAATTCAATTTGAATGTAAATCAGACTTAAGATGACTGAAATTAACCTTATTGCAACCTATAATGCAATATTACATGCAAATTTTTGAACTTTTATGTCTTTTATGATGAAAAAATAAATGCCTAAATGAACAATGCAAAATAATTCAATACTAAACCTAGATCAAGGATAATTTAACTCAAATTTCAAAAGGTATATAATTTTAATATGTCAGGTTCACCAAAATGAAACATAGGAAAAAGGAAACCTTCGGGATTGCACTCTAGGGTTTGACACCATTTCCAAATATTTCATATATGGGTTTGGGGTAGCGGGGGTTTGATGGATTTGCACAAGGTATAAGACTAACTTGCAACCTAAAAGGTGAGTCAACTTGCATTTTCCTAGAAATCTAGAATGAATTTAGGGATGAAATGCAATGCTATGACTAGGCTAATGATGCAAATTTTAGTTTTGATACAAATATAGTAAGTATAAAATATCAAAGAAAAATTTAGACTATTGAAATAGATAGAACAAGATAATGCACACATATGATGTGAATTTGAGCCTCACTTTGGATGACTAAGTTAGCTTTAGCGATAGTGTCTTTGTTAACCAACTTCTGATTTGTTTTTGTAGTCCTCAGGAGTTATATCAAAGCTGTTGTTTCCTTCTTGTCACATTTTCAAATAATTCTATTATTGATTTTTTGTTTGTTGTCAAGGTGTAGGGTTCAAATGTAGTAATGAATAATTGACCTTCAAACTTCCCCACTTTTTCTTCAAATTTGAAACTTGCACATGAAAATAGAGAGAGAGGGTTCATCCATTTAGGGGCTTGCCTTAGTCAAACCTCATGTTAGTTTTACCACTTCCACAATCACAATGTCAATGATAAGGAAAATAAATGATATAAGAATGATAAATCAACAATGATCTATAATTCACCACTCCAAAAATGGCTTACTTGAAGGACTAAAGTCATACAATTTTCCTTATGGCTTGATTGTTGTCGGATTGATTGTTGTTGGCTTGATTTTCTTGGAGACCTTTAAGGGTTAGTCTTTAGAAACAATATGATAACATGAACATGAACAAAATCACATACACTTTGACATGATGCTTGGATCTTGAATTTCTGCAATAAATCTCTAAAATTCTACTCTTGACTTGCTTGATAATGCTCTTGATCACCAATTTGGCCAATAATTTCTAGATGTCCTTCAAATGATATAATAACTAGGTATTTATATGTAATTATTCTAATTTATCAAAATTTAAATCTAGACAACCAACTCTGGACATTTGAAATTCAAATGATAAAATGTCCACTAACATATTTAAATTTGGAGCCAGAATAGGGGGACTAGGTTTCCTAAGACAAAATATTAAATAAATGCATTCTTTTTGTACATACAATTTGACAATAAATATTAAAATGCACTACAAAATCCATAATTTAATAAATTAGGTGTTCAATTACGTCCATGTAGTTAAGGGGGAGAAAACCATTGTGTGAAATTGTTATAGGTGACAATTTACGCTACAAAATTTTTTTATGTACTCTAATTTGATATTCCATAGTACAGAAACAAACAAATCATGAGAACTTCATTTGAGGATTGTACAAGCAGAGGTGTACAAGTGAAAATAGAGTTCATATAAAAAATATAAATTTAGACAAGGAGAGATTACCATAGAAGCTCAAAAAGGAAACCTAGGAGCTAAATATTCAATAAAGCACAAACACAACATTAGCTAATGGTGGCAGAATTGAAAATATGTCAAAATTCACAACAAGAAGACTGTGTGCCCACATTCAAATCTAGAGCTAGTTGATTCAAATTTTCATGCCAATGGTTGACCCTTCATTCCAAAAATAATTAAAGACAGTTCACACTCCACAAGTAGGATTATATTTCCAGAGTGATGATCACAAAAATTTCCTATATAGATTAAATGGAATACAGATCCTCTAACTTGAGGACTATTATTCAAACTGCCATTCTTGGTTTATACCTCATTAAATAGTCAAGAAAAACCCTCATCTAGTCAGGATTAAAAGAAAATGAATGTCAACACTCTCTCACTAAATTTCATTCTCCATCAATGCCAACAAATTGGCCACTTATTCCATCAAACTTTATGTTCAAATATATCTTGGCATTCCATATAAATATTAAAATTTGACCTATGGAGTGGAGATTTGATGTGCATGGGAACTGGTGGTGGGATATGTGCCTAGAATAAGGGATGATATAATTACCTAGGTTGATTTATAGAACTTTTCATAATGCCCTCAATCCAATTCCCTAGAAGTTCCTCACAAAAAGAATCATTCAATTATTCTATGGTAGTAGTTGTTGCTACCATCATAGTCAAAGCTATCATAATCCTCCATTCAAATAGGATCCTTCATGGTAGCATGATATAATGTTTTCCATGTATGCTGAATGAGTTAAGCAGTTAACATATTATTTGTTAAAACTCTCTCAAGGAATGAATATCATCATAAAATAGCATCAATTCCCATCCTTTAGCAAGCTTGTGAGGAAGAATCTTGCTTTTTTGTTTGAGAGAAGTCCCATTTTGGGGAGGAAGCATTACATTCCATTGAGTGTGGCATCCCATCATGTGGATCTATCAAGAATTTTGGCACACATAATTGTTACAAATTATTTTGTAAGATTTCTCAAACACATGAGAGAGCTATCAATCTCAAAGACCTAGTAAATTGTGTGTAGGTTGGACATAGCCTATGATAACAACATTCTAAATTTATACATATTATTTTTCAAAATTATCTCAAGGCTCAACAACAAGGTGCTACAATACTAGACTAGAAGCAAAACAAGGAGTCAAAAGTGGCACAGACACAATTTGATGTAGTCAACAAAGGCATCAATTTACTTGAAGTGCATTGCTTAGAGAAAGCACTTAGCTTGACTACAGAAATATAGAGGCACAACTATAGCCTCACTTAGTAGCTAATTTAAAAAGTTGCACTTTTAATAATATATAGTGTTGAAGTTATAAAAATCTAGATCAAGAGTATATTCTATTTTAATATTTTTCATGACTATATCTTATAATCTTTGTGAATTATTTATCTTTTAAGTTTCTTATGCTTATTTAAAAAGGGTGGCAGCCAGAAGCAGGGGAGAATTAAAGAAAATAAAATAGAAACAACAAAAGAACAGCCCATATTTGCATATATATTTAACCCAAAAAAATTAAACACCATCTGTAGCTGCATACACAATTGAAAAATATTTTTCCACTCTCAACCAGATATATTCATTCTTCTTCTATATAAAAAATATTATACCAAAAATATTCATAAAAAGTCTCTGGGTAGAATACTCAAGAAGAATGTACAGCTACAACTTGTACATTAATTAAAATTAATTTCACCATAAGAGCCAACTAAGAGAAATTAAAACAAGTCTTATGGAGAAAGCTTTTCCAGCAAGCAAAAGGGTAAAATAATAAATGTCATTAATTACACCTTTATGATAACTTAATATTCACCTTAAGTGAAACAACCCCTTTTCAACAAAAATAAATGAAATAAGCAACTTGGATTCACGTCAAGGGAAAAATCATATTAAATAGACTTTCAAATATTAAAATCTTGTGAGAAAAAAGCCATCACAAATAATTGTCAATGCACTGTCATCACTGCCAGGAGAATAAACTTGTACATCTATATAATAATGAAGAAAATATTATGGTACTATTGGAAAGAAGAGAAGGCTCTTCAGGAGCCGACAGGAGCAAAGATGGCACCATTAGGAGAAATCAGTAGTTGTAATTACCTAATAGGAGAAGACAAATTTCTAACACTCTCCCTTAATTACAACTACTAGGGGTGAGCAAAATTGCATCAAACTTCAACTGAGTATATTTGCATGATCAAGCATTCCTAAATAGCTTCACAAATACTAAAATGTGTCCTTCACCAAAGGTTTGGTAAAAATGTCTACAAACTAATCTTTAGACTTACAAAATTCTAAGAAAATCTCCTTATTGTTAACAAGCTCTCCGATGAAATGATACCTAGTATTGATATGCTTAGTTCTCTTATGAAAAACATGATTTTGAGATAGAGCGATTGCAAAATTGTCATCACAAAATATTGTAGTGGCTTCCTTTTGATCTTTCACTAAATCTTTCAACATCCTACACATCCACATAGCCTGACACACTACACTAGTAGCTGCCACATATTTGGCTTCAGGTGATGATAAAGTCACAATAGGCTGTTTTTGTGAGGCCAATGAAATAACACCTGTACCAAGATGAAAAATGTACCCATATGTTCTTTTCCTATTAGCTATACTTCCCCCACAATCACTGTTTGTATAACCAACAAGCTTGAAATCATCTGAAGTAGAATATAATATACCAAAGTCTTTTGTACCACTCACATACCTCAATATTCTTTTACTTGCCTACCAATGAGACTCTTTTGGTGACTCCATAAATCTTGAAATTAGACTTACACCATACATAATATCAGGCCTTGTGGCCGTCAAACACATAATACTTCCTACCATCCTTTTGAACAATGTAGGATCTACACATGGTCCATCATCCTCTTTGCTTAACTTCAAACCCATCATGATTGGTGTTGGGGATGCCTTGCATTTCACCATATTGAATCTCTTCAAAATTTCACTTGCATATTTGGATTGAGAAATAAATAAACCAGCATTAGATTGATGGACTTCAATGCCCAAAAAATACTTCATAAGTCCCAAGTTAGTCATTTCAAATTCACTTTCATTGTTGTTTTGAAAACATTTATGCTGAGATCATCTACATACAAGCACACAATTAAAATGTTACCTTGCTCATTTACTTTATTGTACAAAGTTGGCTTATAGTTGCTTCTTTGGAATCCATCTTGAATAAGATAAGAATCAATACAGCTGTACCAAGCTCTAGGAGCTTGCTTTAATCTATAAAGTTATTTCTTCAACCTATAAACTTTATTTTCATGACCTAATATCTCATAGCCTTCTAGCTATTTCACATACACTTCTTCATCTAGATATCCATTTAAAAATGTTGATTTCACATCCATTTGGTACACAACCCACTTATTGTGAGCAAAAATAGCCAATACTATTCTAATTTTGTCCATCCATGCAACAGGAGAAAATGTTTCATTGAAATCTATTCCAGGCTGTTGACTAAAACCCCTCGCAACTAGCCTTGCTTTATGTTTTTGCACTCTTCCATTAGCATCTTGTTTAGTCTTATAAATCCATTTCACACTTATTGCATCTTTTCCTTCAGGTAGATCAACCAACTCCCATGTTTTTTTCTTTTCAGTGGGCTCAATCTCTTCATCCATGGCTTGTGCCCATTTATCATTACCAATAGCTTCTTCAAATGTCAATGGATCATCAACATGAGAAAATAAGGCAAAAACTGAAAATGAATTTGTTGTATCATTATACAACTCACTCAAACTCCTTTTTTTTCTTGGTAGCATACTTGCTAGTGTTGGCTCCGAATGATGTAGAAGTATTTGGAGTACTAGATGTAGTTGCTCCAAGGATACCAGCTGATGTAGGTACTGATGTAATTGACTGTGGAGTCTGTTGTACTTATGGTGTAGACAAAAAATTTGAAGATCTTCTTGGAGTGAATGAAGGTGTTTCTTGAACTATTGAATGTGGTGTTGTCCCAGGAGTGGAAGGTGCTATTGTTGAAATTGTACTTTTTTTGGAATCACTTCATCTGCCATATCATCATGAGGAACAACAATTGCAATATTTACACTCTTTTCTATACTTCCATCCCACGCTTTATTTTCCACAAATTGAACATCACAACTGATTATAACCTTCCTAGTGATAGGATTGAACAACTTGAATGCCTCTGCCTCTTTAGAATAGCCAAAAAATATACATTTTTGTCCTTTATTATCTAACTTCTTCCTCAACTCATTAGGAATATGTTCATAAGCAATACTACCAAATACCTTAAGATGCAAAACACTATGCTTCATACCTGTCCAAGCTTCTTGAGGTATCTTGTTTTTCACACTTTTTATTGGGCACCTATTCATGATATAAATAGGAGTTGCCACTACCTCAACCGAATATTCATTAGGTAGATGTTTGGTTGTCAATATACTACGAGCCATCTCCATAATGGTTTTGTTCTTCCTTTCTGCCACACCATTTTGTTGAGGTGTATAATTGGTTGTAAATTGCTTGTGTATGCCATACGATTCACAAAAATTCATGAAATCATTAGATACATATTCTCCACCTCTATTTGTCCTTAAGACCTTGATATAATAGCCACTTTTCTTCTCCACAAGTGCCTTGAACTGCTGAAAATAAGAAAATGCATCAGATTTGTGTGAAATCATCAATAAAGGTAAGAAAATAAGTGTAGCCTCCTATGGATGGTGTTTGCATTTGTCCACAAATATTTGAATGTACAATCTCAAGTGGTGCTCTTGCTCTATGTGATTTTCCTATCGAAAAAAAATCTCTATGTTGTTTTCCCAAGATGCAACCTTCACAAATTCTTTCTGGATTTTCAATTAGTGGCAAGCCTTTCACCATTTTCTTTATATGTAATAGCTTCAACCCTCCAAAATTCAAATGTCCAAATCTAAAATGCCATAACCAAGAATCATCTAAAACAACTAATTGAAATGTTGCTTCGCCCTTTGTGTCTGTATTTTCTTCCTTAAATGCTACTCCATAATTTATATTATTTATCTCATGAACAAATTTGGCTATTGTCCCCTTCATAACCCATCTTATTCTCAAAGGAAACATGTAGTTGCTAGTCATTTGCACTTTATCAATAACCAGATTGCCTGGGAATCTATCCAAAATCAGACACTTATTGTTTTTCAAATACACTCTAAATCCCTTTTGTACTAATTGACCAATGCTTATTAAATTACACTTTAGGCTAGCAACATAGTATACATTAGGCATGTTTTTCTGCTCCCCCTCTTTGGTTAGAATATCAACTATTCCTTTTCCTAAAACTATGACCTTGTTGTTGTTTCCAAGTGTGAATTCAGTTTGAATGGATTTATCTAAACTAGAAAACAAATCTGCATTACCAATCATGTGATTACTACACCTAGAATCTAAGTACCATATGCCACTTGGGCTTTCTTGGACTACATTACATTCAATAGAAGAGTTAGTAAGAATTGCTTCAACAATTTTAGTGTATGCAATGAACATAGTACTTCTTTGAGTGCTATTACTTGACTGATTTTAACCTTGTTTGTGTTGATCATACTATTTTTCCTTGCATTCATTAGCATAATGTCCAAACTTCTTATAATAATGACATTGAACTTGTGATTTATCAACTCTTTGGCCACTTGGGTGATTGAAATTCTAATTTTGACCTCTAACATTTTAACTTTGACCTCTACTAGCACTATTTGTAAAACTATTATTATGTCCACCTCTAGGTGAATTTATCCCTCTGCATCTAGGACTGAATCTTTGTTGTCCTCTTCCATTAGTTATAGACAATTGAGATGAAAAATAATTTTCCAATGACATATTTGGCCTATTTAGTCTAGATTCATGATTAATAAGAGAAGCATGAAGCTCATCAACACTAAACTAACTCAAATATTTAGTTTCCTCCAGAGTCACAACAAGATTATCAAATTTAGTAGGGATACTTCTAAGAACTTTCTCAACAATTTTCCTATCCTCTATGCATTCTCCATGCGATTTAATTTGATTAGTTAAACCAACAACATGAGTAAAGAAGGAGTCTACTGACTCTGTGTTTTTCATTGATTAATTTTCAAACTCTCTTCTAAGAAGTTGTAACTTTGTAGCCTTTAATTTGTCCATACCTTGGTAAGCAAGTTGAAGTGTATCACATGCCTCCTTAGCTTTCTTTGTTGCCGCTACTCTTGGGAGTATGGTCTCATGAATTTCTTGGTGGATATAGAATAATGCTTTTCCATCCTTCTTCCTCTGTTCTTCCAAGGCATCTTTCTCAGCTTGTGTGAGTACATTATATGTTGCTTGGTCTTTGGCTCCACATAACCATTCTCAACAATTTCCCAAACATCTTGAGACCAAAATAGGACTTTCATAGTTAAAGACCAATACTCATAATTCATTCCTGTAAAAATAGGGGTTTACAAACTAGACAAGGATGCACCAAAAGTGGAGGCCATGACTTCAAATAGAATAGAAAAACAAAGGTTTCTTTGGCTCTGATACCAAATGAGGGCCAGAGGCAGGGGAGAATAAAGAAACTAAAAGAAAAACAAGATAAGAACAACCCAAATTTGCATATAGATTTAACCCAGAAAAATTAAACACCAGCTACAACTACATAGAAAATTGAAAAATATTTTTCTACTCTCAACCAGATATAATCATTCTTCTTCTATTTTCTTCTTCTATATCAAAAATATTACACCAAAAATATTCATAAAAAGTTTTTGGGCATAATACTCAAGAAGAATGTACAGCTATAGCTTGTACATTAATTACAATTAATTTCACCATAAAAGCCAGCTAAGAGAAATTAAAACAAGTCTTATAGAGAAAGCTTTTCCAGCAAGCAAAAGAGTAAAATAATAAATGTCATTAATTACACCTTTATGATAAATTCATATTCACCTTAAGTGAAATAACCCTTTTTCAACAAAAATAAATGACATAAGCAACTTGCATTCATGTCAACAAAAAAAATCATATTAAATAGACTTTCAAATATTAAAAGCCCATGAGAAAAAGTCACCACAAATAATATCAATGTACTATTTTCACTACTAGGAGAATAAACCCATACATCCATACAATAATGAAGAAAAGATTGTGGTACTACTAGAAAGAAGAGAAGCCTCTTCAGAAGTCATTAGGAGCAAAGATGGGACTATCAGGAGCAATCAATAGTTGTTAATTTTACCCGACAGGAGAAGATAGATTTCTAACAATATGCTCCTAGAATTAGGGATGATATAATTACCTAGGTTGATTTATAGAACTTTGCATAATGCCATCAATCGAATTCCCTAGAAGTTCCTCACAAAAACTATCATTCAATTATTCTATTGTAGTAGTTGTTGCTACCATGATAGTCAAAGCTATGATAATCCTCCATTCAAATAGGATCCTTCATGGTAGCATGATAGTATGTGTGCCATGTATGTTGAGTGAGTTAAGAAGTTAACATATTGTTTGTTTAAACTCTCTCAAGGAATGAATATAATAATAAAATAGCATCATTGCCTATCCATTAGCAAGCTTGTGAGAAAGAATCTTGCTTGGTTGTTTGAGAGAGGTCCCATTATGGGAAGGAAGCATTACATGCCATTGAGTGTGGAATCCGATCATGTGGATCTGCCAAGAATTTTGGCACATAGAATTGTTACAAATTATTTTGTAAGATTTCTCAAATGCATGAGAGAGCTGTCAATCTCAAAGAGCTATAAATTGTGTGTAGACTGGGCATAGCCTATGATAACAACATTCTAATTTTATACATATTATTTGTCAAAATTGTCTCAAGGCTCAATAGCAAGGTGCTACAATACTAGACTAGAAGCAAAACAAGGAGTCAAAAGTGGCACAGACGCAATTTGATGTAGTCAAAAAATGAATCGATTTACTTGAAGTGCATTGCTTAGAGAAAGCACTCAACTTG
>VDFB02301108.1:0-27861 GCA_007258455.2 Sequoia sempervirens
TTTGAAAGCCTCAATAATCTCTCCTAGCGTCTGCTTGTAAACAAATAATTAGAAATACAATAATTTGATATTTCAAACTGCCATTGTTAAAGTGAACTTTAGATTTGTTGCAAAGAAAAAGAAAAAAAATATGAACCAGGCTTCAAAATAAATGCGACTAAAGTGGTGCAAGAGGGAAAGCTAGGGTCGATTTCTACAAGGTACATCAAGAACATCCATACAGATAAAATAATGAGCCATACTAGAAAATGCCTCAGAGCGACCTCTTCAAGGAGAGACCTACAACAAAGAACTATGGCCTCCTATGGCAATGTCGACTAGACAATGCAAAACAATGAACTGAAGGTCTTATGGAAATAGTTGTAAGGCAGGAAAATTTAGAGAAAATCAATAAAGCCATGGACAAGGGTGTGACTGTGAGACTGAATGACGGCAATAGCTTGGTTACATGAAAATGTCAGGAGCTTCTTGAGTGGTATTAATAGCATGATAAAATATAATCATAGAAAAAAGGAGCAAGAAATCAAAACCTATTGAATATTTCTGATCATGCTATATTTGAGGAACAACAACTTCAAGAAGCAATTGGAATCTTAAAATAGATATTGGCATACAACCTTATCAAGAAAGAGATACATCCTTAGTTTTGAACAAATCTAAAAGCAAGCAGTCTACTAACAAATGTAAGCTACAAATTATAGATAGATGTAAATTTCCCCATGGTGGGCACCTTAATGTGGATGTCGAATCTGCATTTTCTCAAAACAAACAACTATTAGTAAACTTTAAGAAAATCAAATAAGACATCCCTATGGAATAATACATCAATGCTTCATAAATGCAAATGAAATAAACAACAAAACCAAGCAACGGCATATGAAAACATGAAATGAATCCTATCCCATAGTGGATTGGTGCTATTGTGGAAAATATACCTTTCCCATTCCTTTGCTAAGATAAACTAAATGATATAATTCCAGTGATGATGATGGAGTGATGGTGGGAAAAATTAATTCTCTTGAAGAGAGTGACTTTGCAAGATATTGTGGATGAGATACAAAGATTGTGGAGTTGTGGAGGATTTGATAAAAGATGAAGCTTTCATTTATAGATTATTTTGATGAGAGAAAAAACCAAATGGATGAATGTGGGACAAAGAATATACCAATGAAAAGAGGCCGCTTGTCAACTTGCCATAGGTTGAGGGATGTGCAAGATTTGGGAAATGCGCCCAAGAGAGGGAGTTTTCAATTTGAATTTGATAGTTAATGTTGAGTTTGACTTGTGCAAGGGACATGTAAGAGCTTATTAATTTCTTTATTGGATGTATATGTCCACTTGATTTTGAATTCAAACTTGAGGGAATATTCCTCAAAGATTCCATGTTGAGTGAAAATGATGATTTTAATAAATCAATAAATTGATTTATTTGTGCAAGTGGCAAAATCTAGAGAATGTGATGGGTAGTTAGGTTAGGCTAATTAGGATTAGATTAGCTTAATGATGATTAGGATGATTTGGCCCCTTTGACTTGAATATTTGATTTATCTAAATCAAAAGGGGAGAAATATGAATTTGGGATTTAATTAAATGAATGTTTGATTTATTTAATTAAAGGGATGATGCAAGATAAAGGTTAATTAATGAAGTGTTAGGATTTAATTGATTTATTTGAAATGATGTAATGATGAAGTGGATTTATTTAACTTGAAAGATGACATGTTAGATTTGATTAAATGAAGATTATTTGATTAAACCATTGGATTGACATTTATGCGTATTTTGCATGTCTACAGAATGTTAACGATAATAAGAAATATAATTAGATATGAAGCTTTTATTCAATTTGGAGGAGACCTTACAAAGACATTTCAACTAAAAATAATTTATTGCAGACATAAAGTTGACTTATTAGCCGCTACTAAAGATAACCTTCAATTCTCTAAGCAGAATTTTAAATATTGTATTTAAGAAAGAATGAAACATACTAACTGAAGTTTCTAAATTGATTTAATCTAGGAGCAATAAATATTAATTTTTTATTTATAAATTTCATAGAATTATCATAATCATGGGCATGGAAAATTTTGAGACAAAAATATATTATTGATCAAAAGATACAAAATAGCCACCTTTTTTAGATAAGCATAAGAAACTTAAAAAATAAATATTTTACAAAGATTATAAGAACATAGTCATGAAAAATATTTTAAAAATATATACACTTGATCTTGATTTTTATAACTTCAAAACTATATTCCAAAGGTGCAACTTTCTAAATCAGCTACTAAGTGAGGCTATAGTTGTGCCTCTATTTTTTTGTAGTCAGGTTGAGTGCTTTCTCTAAGCAATGCACTTCAACCAAATGAGTGCCTTTGTTGATTGCACCAAATCCCCTCTTTGCCACTATTGACTCCTTGTTTTGCTTCTAGTCTTGTATTGCAACACCATACTATTGAGCCTTGAGACAATTTTGATAAATAATATGTATAAATTTAGAATGGTGTTGTCATAGGTTGTTTCTAGCCTACACACAATTTACTAGCTCTTTGAGATTGACAACTCTCTCATGTGTTTGAGAAATATTATGGAATAGAATTTCACAATTCTAAGTGCCAAAATTCTTGACAAATCCACACAATGGGATGCCACACTCAATGGCATGCAATTTTTCCTCCCCATAATGGGACCTCTCTCAAACAACCAAGACAAATTCTTCCTCACAAGCTTGCTAATGGATAGGCTCTAATGCTATTTTATGATGATATTCATGCCTTGATAAAGTTTTAACAAACAATAAGTTCTTCTTAACTCACTCAACACACATGGAAAACATACTGTCATGCTACCATGAAGGATCCTATTGGAAAGGAGGATTATCATAACTTTGACTACCATGGTAGCAACAATTACTACCATAGAATAATTGAATGATGGTTTTTGTGAGGAAATTTTGGGGAACTGGATTGAGGGAATTGTGCAAAACTCTATAAATAAAAAAAGGTAATCATATCATCCCTAGTTCTAGACACATATCACACCACCAGTCCCAATGCACATCAAATCTCCACTCCATGGGTCACAATTCAATATTTATGTGGAATACTTGGATATATTTGAACATCAAGTTTGATGGAATAAGTGGCTAGTTTGCTAGCATTGATGGAGAATGAAGTTCAATGCAAGACTGTTAACATTCATTTACTATTAATTTTGACTAGATGAGGGTTTTGCTTGACTGTTTAAAGAGGTATAAACTAGGAATGGTACTTTGAATAACCATACTTAAGTTAGAGGATCTGTATTCCATTTAATTTATATAGGAAAGTTTTGTGTTCATCATTCTAGAAATATACACCTACTTATGGAGTGTGAACTTCCTTTAATTAGTTTTGGAATGAAGGTTCAACCAGTTGTGTTCATCATTTTGGAAATATACACCTTGGGTGTATGAGTCCCATTTGGCCCCTTTTTAGGGTTTGAGAAGAAAAAGTCAAGTTTTAATTCAAATTTCACAAATGTCAGCGTTTGGGATATAATAAATGGTAAATTGGATGAGATTCCTATAAAAGTAAGGTTTTGAATCATTATTTGAGCTAAGAAATCCTAGAACTTTCAAGCAAGATCCTTTAGGAGAGATTTTCAAGTAGTCAAGAGCAAGGAGAAAATAAAGTTGAAGTCTTGTAGTAGCATTGTAGTGTTTTTGTAGGTCTTCAAACTCACTTTGAATTCAAGATCTAGCATTGTCAAGGATTGATGATGGTTTCCTATGGAGAATCATGATGGGTTCTAGGTTGGGGAGATGCAACTAGCCATTGAACCAATCCTAATTACTTGTCTTCTAAGTGATTCCATCTTCCATTCTCATTCTACTTTCTACATAAAGGAAGGTACATACATTAGTTTGGCTTATTAGGGTGATTAGAGATCTCCCAAAGTGAATCATCATCTTTATGTTTCATTTACACATCCTATTCTAGCGCATTAGGATAGGGTTTCATTGCAGTTTAGATCTCTTAATCTTAGATGCACTTAAGATTAGGAATTTTATACACATTTACTTTCAAGATCTATTATTTCTATCAAGGTTTAATTACCAAACTAGGGGTTTGACCAAGGAAAACCATCCATAAGAAAATCAACACAATATTTTATTTTGCAAAGTTTTAGCAAGTTCAGATCCAGAAATGAATTTTGGAAAGCATACGAAAGAAATGCAGAGATAGGAGAACATATTTAGATCCTTATTTTTTGGAAAATTAGAATGGGACTAAATTTCCACCCTTGGGTGTATGAGTCCTAGTATAGCACTTTTACTAGATTTTAGTAGATTTAAACTTGTCACTTTAAGATTCCAGTTTCTACCAAAAAAACCCTAAACTAGGACTAAATCAACTTGTCTAGCATATGGGTCCCAGTACAATTCAGAAACAAGAAAATTTAAGGTTTTCATATCTTTCTTAGTCATCTCCAATCCTCTTGATTCCTTTCTATATCTTTCTATTTATCAATTTGATTTCAAGATTTATTTTCTATCATATTGATTTTCATATTGCTTTTATCTCTTTCTTTCTAAGCACTTGATTAGTGGTGAACCCCCTTTCTTTAATCATACCCAAGGAGACCTTGTAGCAATTTCTTTCTCTCAATTGAATTAATAGTTTGAGACCTCTAGGGTTTTCTTGAATGAATTAAGAGTGAAATAGGATTGATCCCTTTCCCTTTATTCTGTGTTCCATCTCCTAAAAGGTGGACCACACCCTATTTCATGTCTTCATTTTGGTGAAACTAACCTTTGGACACCTTATTTCTAATTTAGAGTGTATCAAAGTCCTACATAAAGCTTACATTAGCTTTACATTAGTTCTTTCATTAGCTAATTTTCATTTAGGGCTTCTAAATCTTACATTAGTGAAAGCGCATATAGGTTGCATTTTTTCATCTTGCATCATTGAATTTCTTTTAAAATATTTAATTTCACATATTCAAGACAACATACAAGTTATAAACCCTAAAATAAACTTATAATTTGCTTAATTTAGTATAAAAACCCTAATCTAGAACTCATTTTCCCCTCTGGGAAATTTAGTGCCAATACTGATTGTTTTACCTAATTTCTAGGAATTATGTGTTGATTGTTTTTCAACATTTGTACCCTTCAAAAACCCTAATTAGGACTCATACGCCCCTTTGGGTGATTTAGTCCTGTATCAAACCTGAATCTACATTTTACGACATTAAAAAATTCATTCCTATGTTTCAGTCTACTATTATTAGATATCTATTTTAGTTTACTGAGTTTCTATTTCATTCTTTTCATTAGATCTAGCTTAATTTGGTTTCATTTCAATTGTGGATAGAATTAGATTATTTCACTTTTATTTCTAGCATTAGTTCATAGTTTGATAAGATTGGATTACACTTGGTATTCATTAGAAAACAAAACCAAAACACCTATAAACCAATGGACCCCTTAGAGAAAGCATAGTTATTTGAGTATGTAAAATCTCCTTTTCCAAGTTAACACAACCCTCAAGCCTTGTAGTACTGATGAATTTGACATGTTAGATGAAGCCCTTAAGGATTTCATCTAGTAAGGTTCATCCACTAAGGCTTGTTACAAAAAAACAAAACAAAGAGAAATTAATGTGATTCAACCTCAACTCATCCTATATCCAAACTCAAAAAAAACCTGTTTTCATCCTTGAACCACCTAAGAATAATGCTTCATAGAAATCAAGTTATAATACCATGGATCATACATATAACACTATAAACAATCCACAATCAAGAAAAACAACTTGAACATCCTTACCTTTTCCTCAACCCATCTTTCCTAGTGATCCTTGTTTTCCTTCACATAGTGGGAAGGAGTATGATCTTGTTGAACAAAAAAAGAATACTCTCACAAAGATATCCCCATTCAGACCTAATTCAAAATTCACCCAATTATCATACTATGCTTTAAACATCCTTGCAACAAGTTGTGGTTCCCTCTAGCATAAATGCAAGTGATTTAGTAGCTCTAATTCAAGGAATGAATATAGTTAACATAGACATTACTTTTCATCAACATGAGCTACCTCCCTTGGAGATGAGAAATAAAAATGATTCCTTCATGATAATAGTTATCTTCAATAGGATAGGAATAAAGTGAACCCTTGGTGATAATGGTGTATCCCTTAATGTGTGTAGTGTGACCCCTTTGGATAGACTTGGCATGGATAAATTAAGAATTGAACCTCATTCCTTATCAATTCGAGGATTTGAAAATGTAGGAAAGAAACCTCTTGGTGTGATTACTTTTCCCATTACAGTTGGAAAGGCTACATTACAAACTCTTTTTGATGTTATGCCTCATGATCTTTCATACAATATTATTTTAGAAAGACCTTGGATTCATGAGATGTATGTAGTGCCTTCGATTCTTCATTGTATCGTGTAGTATATCTTTAACAACAAAGTATACCAAATTGAAGTAGATCTTGAGCATGAAAGTTGCTTACAAGTTGAAAAAGGAACAACAAGTCCTCTAAACACATTAACTCCAACTTCAAAGATAAAACCTATGAAAGAAGAGAAACAAGATATGGAAAAAGTGTCAAAGTTATTGGAAGATGATTGGGTTCTTTAGAATTCACTCCAAAATTTATGGAAGAATGAAAAAATACAACAAAAGAAACTAAAAAAAAAGAGCAACCAATGGTAATGTCAACGCAGAATTCAGAAGAAAACTCACAAGCATCTACATCATCTACTCTAAAAAAAGACACAAGCTATACAACAAACTTTGACAAGATAGACTATCAACAACCACCAAACCTAAAAGAAATGGAAAAACTTTATGGAAGAGGTTATGAGCTTATGAAACAACTTGGTTATAGTGGAAAAGGATGTGGAAGGAAAGAACAAGGCATTTGTGTTCCTATAGAACGTAACACACAAGAAGCAAAATTTGGTTTGGGATATTTTCCTTCTAAGATAACACAAGCAATGAAAAGACCCTCATTAAACATCAACATGCAATTTTTATGTTAGTTATATATATATATATATATATATATATATATATATATAACATAAAAATTGCATGTATATTAAATCTAAATTGAAATACCAAATGAAATAGCATGCAACACACAATATATAAGCCACAGTACTTAGTACTGTGGGGGGTACGCAGCCCCCATAGGTTGTGACCAGCAGCCTTGGTTGTCGTGTACAGCCTTGGCTACTATGCGCAACCCATGGCGGCTGTGTACAGCCGACCATAGGGGTCATGGGGGTACGGCCTCAGCTGACCCCCACCCCCCCATAATTTTTGTTTTATTTTATTTTATATTTTATTTTATTTATTTTAATTTAAAAAAAAATTGTTTTCAGACAAAAAAAAAGTATGGATTTCGAAAATCCAATTTATTTTGATAACATATTTCATTCTATATACAATTTTGAAATCTGAAAAAATATATATTTTTATAAAAAGAGCAGTAAGTATATATATATCCATATATATACATCAAGAGATTCAAAACGATCAATATTAAACAAATAGATTTTTCAATAGACCCAATATAAATCTAAGCATGTAAATTCAACCCACAATAAAATGATATTCACTTCCAAAGCAATATTTTCCTAACTCGATTTTATTGAAGAAATTGAAAGGTTTAACTATAATTTTCAAACAGATAAATTCAAAGATTTAATAACACAAATTTTGGATCAGAGAAAGCCTCTTTCAAAATGTAGAGTATTTAACTTTAAAACATGGTAGCCAATATTTTGTTTACAGAAACTAAAAGTAGAAAAACAATAAGTTTAAGGGAACTTGGAGTCCTTCGTTCAATGTAGAATCCCCTCTGTAGCTTTTTCTCAATTTCCTTCCTTCAGCTCTCTTCTCAATCAGTCTTTTCTTCAAAACAATTCTTTTCTTATAGAACAACTTTCACCAAGAAGCACAAAAGAAAAACCTATCTTTTCTTTGCTCTATCAGACCAAAAACCAGAAAAAACCCTTGTGTGTCTAAAAAATCTCTTCCCAATAAAAATAAATAATGACCAATAAAACTCGCATCTTTTTTCCTCAAAAATCCTCTTCAATCATTTGTTTGTTTCCTGCTTTTTAAAAGCACACACTTATCTCACAATTTTAATTAAAAATTAATTATATTCTCAAGATATTCTCTACAGATTTTTCTAATTTAATATTAGGAAAAAGATAATATATAATTATCATCATCATTTCTAACTTAAATTAAATTCTTACACTTTTAATTTATTAACTAACATTTAAATTTACAATATATTTTAAATTCAACATTTAACTAACTTACAATTAATTAAAGCAACAAGACAACATTAATTAATCTTATAAAATAAGATTAATTAAATTACCACTAACCATAATTAAAATAATTAATCAACAATCAAACTACACAACGACAAGGACAAAACCTCAATCATGACACAACAAACTCACAACGGGATGATGGACTTGGGATGGGGACACTTCTAATCAACTCCCTTCTTCAACATTGTACCCATTGGGTTAATTTAATGCTCACCCTGTCCTGTCGAAACAGGTGGAATCAAGACTTAATTCCTGCAATTCCTGCATACCAATAAATGTCAAGTAACATATGTATATAATCAAAGCATCATATCATGAGAAGGAATTGCAGTGTAGTAGGCCACTTGAAATGAGTGGTGCTACCCTGTCCTCACACCAAAGCTATACTAACAAATACAACATTAGATGTAAAGTAACATTGCTAACTAACTAATCACATCATAAACTAATTACTAAACCACTGCATCACAATGTATTACTGAAACCAAATTAAACAATAAGTAATAACAATCACAGTCTCAAAGTATCAATCAAAACCACATAAGTATCAAGTCCAAACAACATGAGGGGTATTACAGATACAATTAACATACCAATGGATATCACTAACAAGGAGAAAGTGATTAAGATAGGAAAGTTCCTTGATGAAGATGAATAGGAAGACCATGTAATTTTACTTCATGAATTTCCAAAAAAAATTGCTTGGACTTATGTGGAAATGTTAGGAATTGATGCTAGGATAGTGACACACAACATAGTCCTTGCAAAAAATGCTAAACTAGTTAGAAAAAAGATACAAAAGATGAATCCTAAGATAGCCTTAAAGACAACATACCAACTTTGAAGGTGAAGAAAGTCCTTACCAAAACACCAAGGGCCTTCCTGAAAAAATGCAAGTGTACTCCAAGCAATGAAAGGAGAAAAGAAAGAACCCATTCATCAAGGCCATTATGCAAAGATCAAGAATAGACAATGCTTTGAAGCTCGCCCATGAATAACAAAAATACTTAGTCTAAAGCCATAAAATCTACCAATAAGTTCTACTTCCAAACCAACCAAATTTATATCAATCCACATATCAAGAATAGTGAGAGGAGCAAGAGGAGCACTAGCAACTCTGATCACATCCTAGCTAGAAGAGGCCTTAGAAGAAACCCCACCAAAAACAAAGCTTCCACATGGAGGAGGATACTCAGGCTCCACAAAATGGGGAATCCACTCAACAAAATCCCAAAGTTGTGTTACACTTTTAGCCAACTTATCAGCACAATTGAATTTAAGTATTTCTAACTAAAAATCAATTTTGGTCAAACATATGATCTAGTAAGATTCATTCTAGCTAAGTTATATGCTTCCACAACTTTTTCAACTAAAATTGTTGGCTAAAAATGTATGGAGCATCACTTTGAGTCCAATTTACCAAAAAAATTAAATTATTTGAAAAACTTGAAGTTTCAATAACTCTTGCTAATGTAAACAACATTTTTAAAAATATAAAAATACCCTTTTGTAGATCCATAAGTGTAGTTTTCAAAAATATATTTATTTTAGTAGTTTAATTATTTTTTATATTTTATATTTTATTTTTACTAAAAGTAGGTTTTCAGCACAAAATATGAGGTTGATTACTATGCCAAGGAAAAATACTAAAACTTATTAAAAAAATTTGAAAAAAATATGATGCACTAGATAAAAGAATCTATTTTAAGATGGTATAATTTTTTTTCCATTTTAGATAAATATTTAATATGAAAGTTGACGTCCGATGAAAACAGTTGTTTTTTTATTCACACACATTTTAGTATTTATTTAAAAATATATATTTATCAAAATTGGAAAAAAATATATCCATGCACAAAAATTTCAAGTTATAAATACACAAAAAAAATTTGAAAGAAAAAAAATAAAATTTACTATAAAAAGTTTGACGTCCCATGCAACTTCATTTTTCAGCATTTTATCAGCAACTAAATTATAGTTTTAATTTATTAAAAACTAGTTTAAAATAATTTTTTATTTTTAAAAAAAAAAATACAAACATAAAATATACTAAAAAATACACATTTTTACTAGTTTACATCATTTCAAAATTCAAAACATATATTCCACTTTTTAGTGATTCATGTTTAAAAATTGGATCAGTTGTCATTTCTTTTATAAAGTGTGACATAGAAGTGCACTTTTCTCTCATTGCAACCCACAATAGGGAGAACCAAGGGTTGAGCCACCCTAAAGAGAGAGGGAATACTCAAACACTTCTATCAAAAAAATTGTGGTAGGGGAAGGAAGAAAAAGTAGTTCAAGAAAATCTAGAGGTAGAGGCGGGGGTCTTGGGAGGGGGTAGTGGAAATCCCCTCTTAAGAGAAAATCCATTGAAAACTAGCTTGAAAAAATCCTTGCCAACTCAGCCCCTATGGAGAAGGAACGAATCCTCTTTATGATCCAACATATTGTTGTTCCCCACAAAAAAGAGGGGATCAACACTTAGCTTCGCTACTAATTAGGCCTCCAAGAGAATGTCAAGGGGGAGCTCATCATCATATTTATGTACTCAAAAATATTGAAAGAACCCTTAAACACAAAATTCAGATCATTGATAGAAATAGATCTGCCACCAAAAAATCCAAGAGATTCAACTAGAGAAACCAAATCTATAGAAATGTTGCCATCCTCACCCTCTTCTTCAACAAATAAACCATCACCATCACCATCATATGCACTACCTTTTTCATTGCTATAATCTAAAGCCATTGCTACAAGGGACTTCTTTGTCAGAGCTAGGGTTTGGGGGCTCCTCATTGCTACCAAGTTCAATTAGGATGAGGGTATGTGCAAGATCATGATGGGCCAAAAAGTGGCAATATGATGGGTCTGTGGTTAACAACTTTTTTTTCCCAAAATTAATGAAATGAAAAGGGTTTTGAAAGGAGATTCTTAGCTTTCCACTAATATAAATTATTCTTTACTTTGAATTTAATAAATAATTATTATTCATTTTCTATTTGAATTATGACTAAAGTTTTAATTGATAGGCTGATTGAAAAATATCTATAGATTTCAAATGGTGTCATATTTTTTTGAATCTAAAACATGCGTCACATTCTATGCTTCACATACTATAGGATTAAAAAAAATGAATTTCATGAACTTTTAACCAAGTTAAGGTGGTCATACATACGAGTTTTTATATTTTTTAGAAGTTGTAATAAAAAATTCATAATTAACTATTTACTTGGAAAAGATTATAAAAAAATATGCATCAAATCTAGACATGAGTCCTCTACTTATATCTAAAATCTTATAAAAAATAATTATCATTTTATTGTAGTTAGGGTGGTTAGACATACACCTACTTCTTATTTTTTCCTTGAAATTTAAGTACTACTATATTGAAATTTCAAATTTTCACCAAATAGATATATTTAAAAAAAAAACACTAATAGTTAAGAAACTACATTCAATTTTCTACAAATTATATTCTTACATGTTTTTGAAATGATATAGATAATTTATTCAAATTTTTACGTCAATTTTCCTAACTTTGATTTTTCTGAATTTTTTGCCACTTAAGGGCCTATTTCTTCCATGATGATCCTACACATGCCCATGAGCATAGTTGATTTGTTTGTAAATTAATTGATATCACCCTATGAAGTTTATTACTTTTTAATATTTTAATTGTTTTCACCTCACTAAATTAGTTAATGTAATTTCAAGACCAATATTTGCTTGAGAGTGTTGGATGAATGCATCAACAAGTTTTTTGAATGAATGTATTGAGTTATTTAGAAATGAGAAAAACCATTCCAAGGCCATGTCTTTCTATGACCTAGGAAATAGTTTAGCTAGGAGCTTATCCTCAAAGATGAAATCACTACACAATACCATATAAGCTGATATATGACTATTAGGATCTCGTTTACCATTGTACTTGTCAAATCTAGGCATCTCAATATTTTATGGCATGGGTGTTTTAAATTTTTCAAGTGATACTGGGCTCCTTTTGACATATTGTGATGATTTTCGATTTTTATTTTGTTTTAATGTTGATAATTTTTTTTGGAATGATGTTACATTTTGCAATAGCTGATTTATGATAGAATCATTGCTTGAAATGTTTTGAGAATGTGGTGAATATGGTGGGATTGTGTAATTTCTTGGTGGACTAGTATGTTGCAAGTTTATAAGAAGGGATGAATATTGAGGTCTCACATGTGATGTCATGAAACTACAAGGGTTTCCACTTGAAATCCCTAAGGTTAGAATTATGCCATGTGTTTGTTGTATCATTGAAACTATAGTTGGAAATGTGTATGTGGGGATAGAGGAAATAGTTTTAGGGAGGGAGATTTGACTTCTTCCTTGGATTTAAGTGTACCCAAAAGCTTGAGTACAACTAGCCATCATAGGAATATTGACATCCATAATGTGAGCCAGGCTATGCAAAATCTCTAATCGTTGGGCATCATCGATCAATTTCCTTATGAACTATTAGACCAGCTGAAGATTCAATACTCAAATAGCCTTGCAATCCCTCTAAGTCTTTCTCTAATTATTTTAGTTTGTCTTCAAGAACATGGGTGAAAAAAATCTTAACATTAATAAGGGTGCTTTTTTGTGAAGTTATCATTAGTACACTCATAATAAGGATTGATTCCAAGATGGACATGGTATTGGTAATACCTTAAGTGAAAGAGTTGCAAGGCTTATGATCCACAATCGATGTAACAATAGCATGAGATTCTATAAATATACAATTACATCTCAATGAATTATTGGAAATAGTCCACACTAACTTGTTAAGGTTATCTGAGTTTAAAAAATATAGGTGTACCCACTATGATCACTAAATTACAAAACAAACATAGAAAAACACTCAAGAAAAAATTAGACAACAAAAGAAGACAGTAAACACAAAAACATGGGTCTAAGAGAAATCTGAGCTAAAAATAGCTATACTAAGTTGCCTAGACTAACTATGTCAACTATACATTTCCATAAATTTCAAAGTTTTCTTGTTTGTTATACTACTTAAGGATCTTCTAGATATATGCACAAACAAGTCTAAAAGTGAATATTTTTCTAAAATTTGCTCCATTTTATGACTATGTAATCACAATGCAAGTGTGCGACAATTTGTAATATTTTCAAGCAATGAATAACAAATGTAAATATAATTTCTAGGTCTAGAATGAAATAATCCACTGACCCTAATATGCCAAAATCTTAAAATGATAATTTTGATACAATTTTGAAACAAAACAATTTTTTTTTTCACTTTTTGAGCTATATGAAAGATGCCTGAATGAATGTAATGAATACTTTCAAATTTAAGTGACCTAATGTAGATTTCTAAATTCAATTTGAATGTAAATCAGACTTAAGATGACTGAAATTAACCTTATTGCAACCTATAATGCAATATTACATGCAAATTTTTGAACTTTTATGTCTTTTATGATGAAAAAATAAATGCCTAAATGAACAATGCAAAATAATTCAATACTAAACCTAGATCAAGGATAATTTAACTCAAATTTCAAAAGGTATATAATTTTAATATGTCAGGTTCACCAAAATGAAACATAGGAAAAAGGAAACCTTCGGGATTGCACTCTAGGGTTTGACACCATTTCCAAATATTTCATATATGGGTTTGGGGTAGCGGGGGTTTGATGGATTTGGACAAGGTATAAGACTAACTTGCAACCTAAAAGGTGAGTCAACTTGCATTTTCCTAGAAATCTAGAATGAATTTAGGGATGAAATGCAATGCTATGACTAGGCTAATGATGCAAATTTTAGTTTTGATACAAATATAGTAAGTATAAAATATCAAAGAAAAATTTAGACTATTGAAATAGATAGAACAAGATAATGCACACATATGATGTGAATTTGAGCCTCACTTTGGATGACTAAGTTAGCTTTAGCGATAGTTGTTAACCAACTTCTGATTTGTTTTTGTAGTCCTCAGGAGTTATATCAGAGCTGTTGTTTCCTTCTTGTCACATTTTCAAACAATTCTATTATTGATTTTTTGTTTGTTGTCAAGGTGTAGGGTTCAAATGTAGTAATGAATAATTGACCTTCAAACTTCCCCACTTTTTCTTCAAATTTGAAACTTGCACATGAAAATAGAGAGAGAGGGTTCATCCATTTAGGGGCTTGCCTTATTCAAACCTCGTGTTAGTTTTACCACTTCAACAATCACAATGTCAATGATAAGGAAAATAAATGATATAAGAATGATAAATCAACAATGATCTATAATTCACCACTCCAAAAATGGCTTACTTGAAGGACTAAAGTCATACAATTTTCCTCATGGCTTGATTGTTGTCGGATTGATTGTTGTTGGCTTGATTTTCTTGGAGACCTTTAAGGGTTAGTCTTTAGAAACAATATGATAACATGAACATGAACAAACTCACATACACTTTGACATGATGCTTGGATCTTGAATTTCTGCAATAAATCTCTAAAATGCTACTCTTGACTTGCTTGATAATGCTCTTGATCACCAATTTGGCCAATAATTTCTAGATGTCCTTCAAATGATATAATAACTAGGTATTTATATGCAATTATTCTAATTTATCAAAATTTAAATCTAGACAACCAACTCTGGACATTTGAAATTCAAATGATAAAATGTCCACTAACATATTTAAATTTGGAGCCAGAATAGGGGGACTAGGTTTCCTAGGACAAAATATTAAATAAATGCATTCTTTTTGTACATACAATTTGACAATAAATATTAAAATGCACTACAAAATCCATAATTTAATAAATTAGGTGTTCAATTACGTCCATGTAGTTAAGGGGGAGAAAACCATTGTGTGAAATTGTTATAGGTGACAATTTACGCTACAGAAAAATTTTATGTACTCTAATTTGATATTCCATAGTACAGAAACAAAAAATCATGAGAACTTCATTTGAGGATTGTACAAACAGAGGTGTACAAGTGAAAAATAGAGTTCATATAAAAAATATAAATTTAGACAAGGAGAGATTACCATAGAAGCTCAAAAAGGAAACCTAGGAGCTAAATATTCAATAAAACACAAACACAACATTAGCTAATGGTGGCAGAATTGAAAATATGTCAAAATTCACAACAAGAAGACTGTGTGCCCACATTCAAATCTAGAGCTAGTTGATTCAAATTTTCATGCCAATGGTTGACCCTTCATTCCAAAAATAATTAAAGACAGTTCACACTCCACAAGTAGGCATATATTTCCAGAAATGATGATCACAAAATTTCCTATATAGATTAAATGGAATACAGATCCTCTAACTTGAGGACTATTATTCAAACTGCCATTCTTGGTTTATACCTCATTAAATAGTCAAGAAAAACCCTCATCTAGTCAGGATTAACATAAAATGAATGTCAACACTCTCTCACTGAATTTCATTCTCCATCAATGCCAACAAATTGGCCACTTATTCCATCAAACTTGATGTTCAAATATATCTTGGCATTCCATATAAATATTAAAATTTGACCTATGGAGTGGAGATTTGATGTGCATGGGAACTGGTGGTGGGATATGTGCCTAGAATCAGGGATGATATAATTACCTAGGTTGATTTATAGAACTTTGCATAATGCCCTCAATCCAATTCCCTAGAAGTTCCTCACAAAAAGAATCATTCAATTATTCTATGGTAGTAGTTGTTGCTACCATCATAGTCAAAGCTATCATAATCCTCCATTCAAATAGGATCCTTCATGGTAGCATGATATAATGTTTTCCATGTATGTTGAATGAGTTAAGCAGTTAACATATTATTTGTTAAAACTCTCTCAAGGAATGAATATCATCATAAAATAGCATCAATTCCTATCCTTTAGCAAGCTTGTGAGGAAGAATCTTGCTTGGTTGTTTGAGAGAAGTCCCATTTTGGGGAGGAAGCATTACATTCCATTGAGTGTGGCATCCCATCATGTGGATCTATCAAGAATTTTGGCACACATAATTGTTACAAATTATTTTGTAAGATTTCTCAAACACATGAGAGAGCTATCAATCTCAAAGACCTAGTAAATTGTGTGTAGGTTGGACATAGCCTATGATAACAACATTCTAAATTTATACATATTATTTGTCAAAATTATCTCAAGGCTCAACAACAAGGTGCTACAATACTAGACTAGAAGCAAAACAAGGAGTCAAAAGTGGCACAGACACAATTTGATGTAGTCAACAAAGGCATCAATTTACTTGAAGTGCATTGCTTAGAGAAAGCACTCAGCTTGACTACAAAAATATAGAGGCACAACTATAGCCTCACTTAGTAGCTAATTTAAAAAGCTTGCACTTTTAATAATATATAGTGTTGAAGTTATAAAAATCTAGATCAAGAGTATATTCTATTTTAATATTTTTCATGACTATGATCTTATAATCTTTGTAAATTATTTATCTTTTAAGTTTCTTATGCTTATTTAAAAAGGGTGGCAGCCAGAGGTAGGGGAGAATTAAAGAAAATAAAATAGAAACAACAAAAGAACAGCCCAGATTTGCATATATATTTAACCCAGAAAAATTAAACACCATCTGTAGCTGCATACACAATTGAAAAATATTTTTCCACTCTCAACCAGATATATTCATTCTTCTTCTATATAAAAAATATTATACCAAAAATATTCATAAAAAGTCTCTGGGTAGAATACTCAAGAAGAATGTACAGCTACAACTTGTACATTAATTAAAATTAATTTCACCATAAGAGCCAACTAAGAGAAATTAAAACAAGTCTTATGGAGAAAGCTTTTCCAGCAAGCAAAAGGGTAAAATAATAAATGTCATTAATTACACCTTTATGATAACTTAATATTCACCTTAAGTGAAACAACCCCTTTTCAACAAAAATAAATGACATAAGCAACTTGGATTCACGTCAAGGGAAAAATCATATTAAATAGACTTTCAAATATTAAAATCTTGTGAGAAAAAGCCATCACAAATAATTGTCAATGCACTGTCATCACTGCCAGGAGAATAAACCTGTACATCCATACAATAATGAAGAAAATATTGTGGTACTATTGGAAAGAAGAGAAGGCTCTTCAGGAGCCGTCAGGAGCAAAGATGGCACCATCAGGAGAAATCAATAGTTGTAATTACCCGACAGGAGAAGACAATTTCTAACACTCTCCCTTAATTACAACTACTAGGGGTGAGCAAAATTGCATCAAACTTCAACTGAGTATATTTGCATGATCAAGCATTCCTAAATAGCTTCACAAAAACTGAAATGTGTCCTTCACCAAAGGTTTGGTAAAAATATCTACAAACTAATCTTTAGACTTACAAAATTCTAAGAAAATCTCCTTATTGTTAACAAGCTCTCCGATGAAATGATACCTAGTATTGATATGCTTAGTTCTCTTATGAAAAACATGATTTTAAGATAGAGCGATTGCAAATTGTCATCACAAAATATTGTAGTGGCTTCCTTTTGATCTTTCACTAAATCTTTCAACATCCTACACATCCACATAGCTTGACACACTACACTAGTAGCTGCCACATATTTAGCTTCAGGTGATGATAAAGTCACAATAGGCTGTTTTTGTGAGGCCAATGAAATAACACCTGTACCAAGATGAAAAATGTACCTAGATGTTCTTTTCCTATCATCTATACTTCCCCCACAATCACTGTTTGTATAACCAACAAGCTTGAAATCATCTGAAGTAGAATATAATATACCAAAGTCTTTTGTACCACTCACATACCTCAATATTCTTTTACTTGCCTACCAATGAGACTCTTTTGGTGACTCCATAAATCTTGAAATTAGACTTACACCATACATAATATCAGGCCTTGTGGCTGTCAAACACATAATACTTCCTACCATCCTTTTGAACAATGTAGGATCTACACATGGTCCATCATCCTCTTTGCTTAACTTCAAACCCATCATGATTGGTGTTGGGGATGCCTTGCATTTCACCATATTGAATCTCTTCAAAATTTCACTTGCATATTTGGATTGAGAAATAAATAAACCAGCATTAGATTGATGGACTTCAATGCCCAAAAAATACTTCATAAGTCCCAAGTCAGTCATTTCAAATTCACTTTTCATTGTTGTTTTGAAAACATCTATGTTGAGATCACCAGTAAAGATTAGATCATCTACATACAAGCACACAATTAAAATGTTACCTTGCTCATTTACTTTAATGTACAAAGTTGGCTTATAGTTGCTTCTTTGGAATCCATCTTGAATAAGATAAGAATCAATACAGTTGTACCAAGCTCTAGGAGCTTGCTTTAATCTATAAAGTGATTTCTTCAGCCTATAAACTTTATTTTCATGACCTAATATCTCATAGCCTTCTGGCTATTTCACATACACTTCTTCATCTAGATATCCATTTAAAAATGTTGATTTCACATCCATTTGGTACACAACCCACTTATTGTGAGAAAAAATAGCCAATATCTAATTGTGTCCATCCATGCAACAGGAGAAAATGTTTCATTGAAATCTATTCCAGGTTGTTGACTAAAACCCCTTGCAACTAGCCTTGCTTTATGTTTTTGCACTCTTCCATCAGCATCTTGTTTAGTCTTATAAATCCATTTCACACTTATTGCATCTTTGCCTTCAGGTAGATCAACCAACTCCCATGTTTTTTTCTTTTCAGTGGGCTCAATCTCTTCATCCATGGCTTGTGCCCATTTATCATTACCAATAGCTTCTTCAAATGTCAATGGATCATCAACATGAGAAAATCAGGCAAAAACTGAAAATGAATTTGTTGTATCATTATACAACTCACTCAAACTCCTTGTTTTTATTGGTAGCATACTTGCTAGTGTTGGCTCCAAAAGATGTAGAAGTATTTGGAGTACTAGATGGAGTTTCTCCAAGGATACCGGCTGATGTAGGTACTAATGTAATTAACTATGGAGTCTATTGTACTTATGGTGTAGAAAAAAAATTTGAAGATCTTCTTGGAGTGAATGAAGGTGTATCTTGAACTATTGAATGTGGTGCTATCCCAAGAGTGGAAGGTGCTACTGTTGAAATTATACTTGTTTTTGGAATCACTTCATTTGCCATATCATAATGAGGAACAACAATTGCAATATTTACACTCTTTTCTATACTTCCATCCCACACTTTATTTTCCACAAATTGAACATCACAACTGATTATAACCTTCCTAGTGATAGGATTAAACAACTTGTATGCCTTTGCCTCTTCAGAATAGCCAAAAAATATACATTTTTGTCCTTTATTATCTAACTTCTTCCTCAACTCATTAGGAATATGTGCATAAGCAATACTACAAAATACCTTAAGATGCGAAACATTATGCTTCATACCTGTCCAAGCTTCTTGAGGTATCTTGTTTTTCACACTTTTTGTTGGGCACCTATTCATGATATAAACAGGAGTTGCCACTACCTCAGCCCAATATTCATTAGGTAGATGTTTGGTTGTCAACATACTACGAGCCATCTCCATAATGGTTTTGTTCTTCCTTTCTGCCACACCATTTTGTTGAGGTGTATAATTGGTTGTAAATTGCTTGTGTATGCCATGCGATTTACAAAAATTCATGAAATCATTAGATACATATTCTCCATCTCTATTTTTCCTTAAGACCTTGATATAATAGCCACTTTTCTTCTCCACAAGTGCCTTGAACTGCTGAAAATAAGAAAATGCATCAGATTTGTGTTTTAGAAAATAGACCCAAGTTTTTGTGTGAAATCATCAATAAAGGTAAGAAAATAAGTGTAGCCTCCTATGGATGGTGTTTGCATTTGTCCACAAATATTTGAATGTACAATCTCAAGTGGTGCTCTTGCTCTATGTGATTATCCTATCGAAAAAGACTCTCTATGTTGTTTTTCCAAGATGCAACCTTCACAAATTCTTTCTAGATTTTCAATTAGTGGCAAGCCTTTCACCATTTTCTTTATATGTAATAACTTCAACCCTCCAAAATTCAAATGTCCAAATCTAAAATTCCATAACCAAGAATCATCTAAAACAACTAATTGAAATGTTGCTTCACATTTTGTGTCTGTATTTTCTTCCTTAAATGCTACTCCATAATTTATATTATTTATCTCATGAACAAATTTGGCTATTGTCCCCTTCATAACCAATCTTATTCTCAAAGGAAACGTGTAGTTGCTAGTCATTTTCACTGTAGCAATAACCAGATTGCTTGGGAATCTATCCAAAATCACACACTCATTGTTTTTCAAATACACTCTAAATCCCTTTTGTACCAATTGACCAATGCTCATTAAATTATGCTTTAGGCTAGCAACATAGTATACATTAGGCATGTTTTCTGCTCCCCCTCTTTGGTTAGAATATCAACTATTCCTTTTCCTAAAACTATGACCTTGTTGTCGTTGCCAAGTGTGACTTCAGTTTGAACGGATTTATCTAAACTAGAAAACAAATCTGCATTACCAATCATGTGATTACTACACCTAGAATCTAAGTACCATATGCCACTTGGGCTTTCTTGGACTACATTACATTCAATAGAAGAGTTAGTAAGAATTGCTTCAACAATTTTAGTGTATGCAATGAACATAGTACTTCTTTGAGTGCTATTACTTGACTGATTTTAACCTTGTTTGTGTTGATCATACTATTTTTCCTTGCATTCATTAGCATAATGTCCAAACTTCTTATAATAATGACATTGAACTTGTGATTTATCAACTCTTTGGCCACTTGGGTGATTGAAATTCTAATTTTGACCTCTAACATTTTAACTTTGACCTCTACTAGCACTATTTGTAAAACTATTATTATGTCCACCTCTAGGTGAATTTATCCCTCTGCATCTAGGACTGAATCTTTGTTGTCCTCTTCCATTAGTTATAGACAATTGAGATGAAAAATAATTTTCCAATGACATATTTGGCCTATTTAGTCTAGATTCATGATTAATAAGAGAAGCATGAAGCTCATCAACACTAAACTAACTCAAATATTTAGTTTCCTCCAGAGTCACAACAAGATTATCAAATTTAGTAGGGATACTTCTAAGAACTTTCTCAACAATTTTCCTATCCTCTATGCATTCTCCATGTGATTTAATTTGATTAGTTAAACCAACAACATGAGTAAAGAAGGAGTCTACTGACTCTGTGTTTTTCATTGATTAATTTTCAAACTCTCTTCTAAGAAGTTGTAACTTTGTAGCCTTTAATTTGTCCATACCTTGGTAAGCAAGTTGAAGTGTATCACATGCCTCCTTAGCTTTCTTTGTTGCCGCTACTCTTGGGAGTATGGTCTCATGAATTTCTTGGTGGATATAGAATAATGCTTTTCCATCCTTCTTCCTCTGTTCTTCCAAGGCATCTTTCTCAGCTTGTGTGAGTACATTATATGTTGCTTGGTCTTTGGCTCCACATAACCATTCTCAACAATTTCCCAAACATCTTGAGACCAAAATAGGACTTTCATAGTTAAAGACCAATACTCATAATTCATTCCTGTAAAAATAGGGGTTTACAAACTAGACAAGGATGCACCAAAAGTGGAGGCCATGACTTCAAATAGAATAGAAAAACAAAGGTTTCTTTGGCTCTGATACCAAATGAGGGCCAGAGGCAGGGGAGAATAAAGAAACTAAAAGAAAAACAAGATAAGAACAACCCAAATTTGCATATAGATTTAACCCAGAAAAATTAAACACCAGCTACAACTACATAGAAAATTGAAAAATATTTTTCTACTCTCAACCAGATATAATCATTCTTCTTCTATTTTCTTCTTCTATATCAAAAATATTACACCAAAAATATTCATAAAAAGTTTTTGGGCATAATACTCAAGAAGAATGTACAGCTATAGCTTGTACATTAATTACAATTAATTTCACCATAAAAGCCAGCTAAGAGAAATTAAAACAAGTCTTATAGAGAAAGCTTTTCCAGCAAGCAAAAGAGTAAAATAATAAATGTCATTAATTACACCTTTATGATAACTTCATATTCACCTTAAGTGAAATAACCCTTTTTCAACAAAAATAAATGACATAAGCAACTTGCATTCATGTCAACAAAAAAAATCATATTAAATAGACTTTCAAATATTAAAAGCCCATGAGAAAAAGTCACCACAAATAATTATCAACGTACTATTTTCACTACTAGGAGAATAAACCCATACATCCATACAATAATGAAGAAAAGATTGTGGTACTACTAGAAAGAAGAGAAGCCTCTTCAGAAGTCATTAGGAGCAAAGATGGGACTATCAGGAGCAATCAATAGTTGTTAATTTTACCCGACAGGAGAAGATAGATTTCTAACAATATGCTCCTAGAATTAGGGATGATATAATTACCTAGGTTGATTTATAGAACTTTGCATAATGCCATCAATCGAATTCCCTAGAAGTTCCTCACAAAAACTATCATTCAATTATTCTATTGTAGTAGTTGTTGCTACCATGATAGTCAAAGCTATGATAATCCTCCATTCAAATAGGATCCTTCATGGTAGCATGATAGTATGTGTGCCATGTATGTTGAGTGAGTTAAGAAGTTAACATATTGTTTGTTTAAACTCTCTCAAGGAATGAATATAATAATAAAATAGCATCATTGCCTATCCATTAGCAAGCTTGTGAGAAAGAATCTTGCTTGGTTGTTTGAGAGAGGTCCCATTATGGGAAGGAAGCATTACATGCCATTGAGTGTGGAATCCGATCATGTGGATCTGCCAAGAATTTTGGCACATAGAATTGTTACAAATTATTTTGTAAGATTTCTCAAATGCATGAGAGAGCTGTCAATCTCAAAGAGCTATAAATTGTGTGTAGACTGGGCATAGCCTATGATAACAACATTCTAATTTTATACATATTATTTGTCAAAATTGTCTCAAGGCTCAATAGCAAGGTGCTACAATACTAGACTAGAAGCAAAACAAGGAGTCAAAAGTGGCACAGACGCAATTTGATGTAGTCAAAAAATGAATCGATTTACTTGAAGTGCATTGCTTAGAGAAAGCACTCAACTTGACTGCAGCAATATAGAGGCACAACTATAGCCTCACTTAGTAGCTGATTTAAAATGTTGCACTTTTAATAATATATAGTTTTGAAGATATAAAAATCTAGATCAAAAGTATATTTTATTTTAATATTTTTCATGACTGTGATTTTATAATCTTTGTAAATTATTTATCTTTTAAGTTTCTTATGTTTATTTAAAAAGGGTGGCTATTTTGTAACTTTTGATTAGTAATATATTTTTGATTAAAAATTGGCCACACCCATAATTATGATAATTCTATGAAATTTATAAATAAACAATTAATATTTATTGTTTTTGGATGAAATTGATTTATAAACTTCAGTTAGTATGTTTGGTTCTTTATTAAATACAATATTTAAAATTTTACTTGGAGAATTGAAGGTTATCTTTAATTGTCGTTAATAAGTTAACTTTATATTTGCAATGAATTACTTTTAGTTTCAATGTCTTTGTAAGGTCTCCTCCAAGTTCAATAAAGGCTTCATATCTAATTATATTTCTTATTATCCTTAACATTCAAATGGTATTTCTTAACCATTGTCCAAAATTGGATAGTCTCCCTAGAAAATTTTCTTGCCCTTATTGAATTGATACACCACTCCACCTGAGGGTGCCTTATAGGAGATCGTGGAAAAGTTGTATAAGTATGCTTCATGTGAGTAATCTTCTCTCTGATTATATTCAACAACAAATGATTCTCTTAAGACCTCCTATCCTTAGTCATGTGTGTTTTCCCTTCTCAATGTTGATTGCAAGGCCTCCCTACTACGTCTCACGAAAAATTGCACTGGTTATATAGGGTCATCCAACTATCCAACGCATCTGGGGAGGCCAAGTAAAGGGTAGAGAACCTTCCAACAGCTCACTTTATTGATCTCTAGGTAATGTATATAAGACTCTCCTCAAGCTACGCCCAATGATACTCTCCTTTAAGTAGGAATAAACGAAACCATTGCCTACCTCTCCCCTCATCTACCTTAGCTCTTCTATTTTTAGAATGAACCAAATGATATCTTCACTAAAATATTTGTTTTTTGCACAAACTTCTAACCATTAGCTATTGATAATGTAAAAAATAAAGTGAATAGTGACCTGGAACATCATGATAAAAGGTAAACTATTCAGATTGGATGCCCATTCAATATAATTGGTAAAATAGTGCAACAACATATGTTGTAACCCCGTCATATACATGAGTTGATACATGGCTTCCTACCATATGCAAACTCCTTGCCAAATAAAAACACACATGTCGTGTACATGAATTAATTGAAAACAATCTTCACATAATTGTAATTTTTTTTCGATAAATTCCAAGAAGGCACTGCATGCAACTCCTATTGCAAAGGCTTCCCCAGCTTCCTGTGAAATCTTCTCCAGGCATAGCTCTCGTGGGTACTCAACCCTACTGCTCATCATGAAACGCTACGCTATCCTACTTTGCAACAAAAAAATTCAAACGATTAGATAAAAAAGGCAAACCCCTGTTATAAAAAAGGAGAATTGAGCCCAGAATAATTAACTTGCTGGTAAGGCAGAGCGAAAACAGAGAAAAAACAGCAATAATGAATTTTTATTCAACTTCTTTCATAAAAACAGATTACAATAGCCTTTTTAAATAGAGGTAACAGTAGATGAATAAAAGCAAACAAAAGTAAAACTAAACTATTTCCTAATCTACATTCAATTACAACAGTAACTGCTTCATGCAAAATATGCCAACTGGTACTTTTCACTTCCTACGTACACCTATTCTATGCAGAATAAAAATTGAATTGAATTTTATTTTTCCTAGTTATTTTCAGCGCCTGCATGTAAGGGATAAATTATTCATTTACTCTAACATAACTACAGTTTTACTGACTGCTGCAGATATGCTCAACTGGTAAGGTTTCCGTCTTACCAGGTATGAGTTACTCAGGTTGGCGTCTGAGTTACACCAAAGGAGATATCAACCATTCCATGCGAAAATCACCCACCACACACTTCATCATTATCGATAAGCATTCTTTCAAACTTGCGCCATGACTATGTCAACAACGATGACGATAGTTACAACTTTTTTATCTTTGTTTTCTAATCTAAATTATCTATTTTTTAATTTTTTATTCTTACCTTCTCCATGTTGGCTGTTCATAACCGTATGTCGTTTAACCGCAGCTCTCCACGTGAAGCAAATATAAGAGGGAGTCATCGTGGATAGAAAATAAATAACATACAAGAAACTAGTTTGGAAAGCGAAAATAATGGAGGGAGAATTTATCTGTGGAGTTGAAGGAAAAGGAGGAGAGGGAGAGCAGTGGAGTCTAGATGAGTTGCCTCGGCATATAAAGAAATGTATATTCGCAAAGCTTCCGTTACAATCAATCTCCCGCTCTCGCCTTGTTTGCAAAGAATGGAATTCTATTTTGTCCTCGCGTAGTTTTCTGTCCTCATTGCCCAAAAACAATCCGTGGCTGCTTCTCTGCGCTGAAGACTATTGTATGGCCTACTGTTTTTCCACTAAAAAATGGAAGACCATCTCTCTTTCCTTCCTCCCAACTCCTCTCGAACGATATATCGATCCTTACGAGTTTTCCACTGCAGAGCTGGGGCTGCTTTTAGTACTTAAAACCCGAAAGTCTTGTTATGTTTGCAATCCGCTTATAAAAGTTTATACAGAGATAGAAATTGATGTGAATGGGAGGGTAATCGGAATTGTACAAGGAGGAAGCGGGGATGAGCTCTATTTGGTAGCCAGGTTGGGATCCTATTATGACACTGACAGTTTCTCCATCCGAATCTATCGTCATTTTCAAAATTCATGGAGGATTAAGTTTGATTTCTCAGAGAAAACAGGGTCTTTTATATTTCCTTATACAATGGTTTGGTGCAATGGCGTTATTTTCTTTCAGGCAAGCGGGCTTAGGACTATTGTGGGGTACAACATTCGAGATGCTTCCATTAAGCCTGTGAGAATAGCTGCATTACCCGGCATTCTTAAAAATCCTAATTTGGATATATTATCAATCGTAGCATATGGGTTGTCCCTTCTCGTGGTAGTAAGGTATCAGGAAGTGCATATGGATTTGGGTCCGCTAATGGGTTTGGTTATCTTGGAATTGTTTCAGGACGACAAAGATGAGTTGCTTTGGAAGTGGAGAGAGTTTGCAAAGATGCCACCAAACTCTCTCCCTCACTACATTAAGACAGGAAGTTGTGGGTATTATGAAGTTGTGGGAGATTATTTGTGTTTTATCAGGTGTTATGGTAAATTTTTAGGAGTTGCATATAATCTGAAGGGTGGGTTTTGGCAATGCCTTTCTCAATGTGCAAATATAAATTATTATAAGATTTTGCCATTTCAGCCTACACTGATGGTGAAAGGGTTGCAGTAAGGCTTCTGGATCAGTTTTTATTAATTCTATATGATTTCTTTTTAGAGTGGTATATGTTTTTTCTTTAATTGAAAAGTAATAGATTATTGTAATACTAATAACAAGAGACATTGTTTAAAATATATATTTTAAAATAATTTATTAATGGATTTGAATATAAATTGTTATTATTATGTCTATCTAAAAGGAAATTTGAGATATATGTTTATTAAAATTATAACAAAAAAATATGGGAAATTTATTTAATTTTTTTTTTTAATTAAATTATTAAATAATATTAAACACATGTCTAAAAAATGTTTAGATACATACATAAACACATAAGTTAACATTGCTTATTTTATTTTATTTTAAATATATTTTTTTTACTCTTAGATGTATCATTTATTTGCATCTATATATTATTATTATTATTATTATATAGTCTTTATACATCTATCCATTGTTCAAATTTTGATTTGTGTTTGGCTTTCTATATTTTTTAGTTTTGTTAATTACTGAATTATTTAAGATCTATATATTTACTCAACTCTTGTCTATCAAATATTTAATTATAATTAACCAGTTAAAAATCTAGGCAAATAAAAAATTCAACTTCAAATTAGCAAAGCAAAATTTACACATATATACCATTACATTTCACTCCTTATGACATTAGTAAATTAATTGTCAAGTGAATAAAACAACTATAAATTAACTCTTTAATAAATAAACATTGTATTAAAAAAATAAAAATTAAATAAATAAAAACAACTTTTAAAAATAAACATAAAATGAAATGAGCAATATAAATAAAAAGAAATAAAAAATATAAATGAAATAAAACAATTTTTGATTTGTTATACGTATATTCTATCTAAATAAATAATTAAATAATTATACAAATGATTTTACAAATGATTTTTTAATTAAATAATTATATTCATTTTTAAATAAATGAAATATTACACTATAATCAAGAGATATTAATTATTTTAAATCTATTACATTTAAATATATACATTTGATACTTCTTGGACAATTCTACTTTCTCTAAATGGATTTTTTTGTCTTAAAAACTCTATATGA
>VDFB02301109.1:0-12794 GCA_007258455.2 Sequoia sempervirens
CGGTAGGATGACACCGAGAAACGGCCAAAACCCCCGATTTTCGACTTTTCTCACCGAGCTCGCCTTGCACCGCATCGGACTCGTTCGGCACCGACGAATCCGTTGACTTGCGCCCTCAAGTCGATCTGTTCCCTCATAGGCCCCCGAGCTCGGCATCCCAACTCGCATCGCATTCCGTCTCGGCCCTGAGAGAACACATACCCCCCTATATAAGCTATTTGTCTGAATCCCAGGCATCGGTAGGATGACACCGAGAAACGGCCGAACCCCCCGATTTCCAACTTTTTGCACTGAGCTCGTTGTGCATCGCATCGGACTCGTTCGACACCCTCGAATCCATCGACTTGCACCCTCAAGTCGATATGTTCCCCTATAGGCCCCCGAGCTCGGATTCCCAACTCGCCCCGCATTCGGACTGGGCCTTAGGAGAACACATACCCTCTATATAAGCTATTTGTCTGAATCCCAGGCATCGGTAGGATGACACCTCAAAACGCCTGAATCCCCCGATTTCCGACTTTTCGTACCGAGCTGGGCGCACTCGAGTTCTCATGTCGGCCCTCCCAATCTGGTTCGGAACTCGGCTCTTATGCTGACTCGGACAAAACAGAATTCATACCCCCCTATATAAGCGATTTGTCTGAATCCTAGGCGTCGGTAGGATGACGCTGAGAAACAGTCAAACACCCCGATTTCTGACTTTTCGCACCGAGCTGGGTGCACTCGAGTTCCCAACTCGGATTCCCCAACCCGAGCTCTGAACCGTGTCCAAAACTCCGACGCAACCCTTGGCTCGGCCCAACTCGGCTCCCTGTCCGACTCAGCTCGCCCTCCAACTCAGCTCGCCTGCCTGACTCAGCTCCCCTGGCTCAGCTCGGCTCGCCTGCCTAACTCAGCTCGGGTCGAGCTCCCAGCCCGAAATCGCCTTGGAGCACTGCCCTGGCCCCTTAGCACACTCCACTCCCTTACATAAGCTATTTGTCTGATTCCCAGGCATCGGTAGGATGTCGCTTAAAACGATCAAAAGCCCCGATTTTTAAGGCCCAATTTTGGGACCCATTTGTTTAGGTCGATTTTGGGAACTTTTTTCAGACCCAATTTTTGCAGCCAAATTTTGGGACCCCTTTTTCGAGCCAAATTTTGGGACCCCTTCTTGGAACCCGCTTTTGGACTTTGAACCCTTGACCCTGAACCCTAAACCCTAAACCTAAACCCTGAACCCTGAACCCTGTACCTCGAACCCTGAACATTGAAACCTGGCCCCGAACCCTAGAACCTGCACCCTCGACCCTAGACACTTGACCCTGGACCCTGGATCTTGACCTTAGACCTTGAACCCTGAACTTGGACCTTGAACATTGAACCCTGAACCCCGAACTATGGAGCCTAAAGCGTGATCCGAAACCCTGAACCGTGGACCTCGAACCCTAAACCTTGAACATGGAACCCACCACCGTGAACCCTAAACCCAAACCCTGAACCTTGAACCTTGAACCCGAACCATGACCCCTTCACCCTAGACCCTAAATATGGCCCCTGAACCATGGACCCCAAACCCTTGACCCTCGGAATTGAACCTTGGACCCTGGACCTTGAACCCTAGACTTGGACTTTGAACCCTTGATCTTGAACCGCAAACATGGACCCCGAACCCCGAACCCTTGACCCTCGACCTAAAACCATAAACCTTAAATCCTAGACCCTTTACCTTGAACATTGAACCCTGAAACCTTAACCTCAGTCCTTGAACCCTGAACCATGAAACCTTGACCCTAGACCCTTAAACCAAGACCTTGAACCCTAAACCCTAAACTGGAACCTCAAACCCCTCACCCTTGACCCTAGACCGTGGACCCTAAACTTGGAATCCCCCACCATGTACCTTGACCTCGAACCCCTCACACTTGACCCTAGACCGTGAACCCTAAACTCTGGACCTTGAAGCCTGGACCTTGGATCGTTGACCCTAAACCTTGAACCCTTCAACCTTCACCTTAAACCCTTGACCTTGAACCTTGAACCCTAAACACGGACCCTGAACCTTGGACCCCGAACACTTGACCCTCAACCTTGAACCCTGAACCCTTGACCTTAGACCCTAAACCCTGAACCTGGACCCTTAGACCCTGAACCTTGGACCCTAGACCCCGAGCCGTGAACATGGACCCTGAACCCTTGACCCTAGACCTTGGTCCCTCACCTTGGACCCTAAACCTTAAACCCTGGTCCTTGACCTTAGACCTTTAATCCTGAACCTCGACCTTAGACCCTAAACCCTTAACCTTGAACTGTTGACCCTTAACCCTTAAACCTTCAACCTTCACCCTCGACCCTCGACCTTGAACCGTGAACCCTAAACACGAGCCTTGAAACTTGGACCCAGAACACTTGATCCTCGACCTTGAACCATGATCCCTCAACTTGGACCCTAAACCCTGAACCTGAACCTGAACCTCGAACCCCAGACCCTTAACCCTTAACCCAAGACCTTGGACCTTGAACCCTACACCCCGAGCCTTGAACATGCAACCTGAATTGTGAACATGGACCCTAAACCCTGAACCTTGAACCCAAAATTTGAACCCTAAACGCCGGACGTGGAACCCCCACCCTGGGCCTCGATCCCCAAACATGGACCCTTGACCCTTAACCAATAACCTTCAACCCTGAAGCCTGAAGCCCGACCCCCTACCCTCGACACTTGACACTGGACCTTGACCTTGGACCATGAGCTCTGAACCTGGACCCTAGACCCTGGACCTTGAACCATGAACCCTAAACCCTAAACCTTAAACCTTGAGCCTTGAACATTGAAGCCTGAACCCCGAACCGTGGACCGTAAAGCCAGACCCTAAACCCTCGACCCTTGATCCTGGACCTTGGACCCTGTAACCTGGACCCTAAACCTTGAACCATGAAGCTGATCGGATGGGACTTCGAGACGGGGCCCAATTTTGGAACATGAGTTTTGGATCCGATTTTTGGGACCCATTTTTGGACCCTGGACCCGTGACCCTTAACCAGTAACCCTAGACCTCGAACCCTGAACCTTGACCCCGTACCCTCGACCCTCGACCCTTGGCCCTTAACCCTGGACCCTATACCCTGAACCCCAAACTTGTACCTCGAACCATGGGCCCGAAACCCTAAACCCTAAACCACGAGCCTTGAACATTGAAGCCTGGACCCCGAAACCTGGACCTTAAAGCCAGACCCTAGACCCTGGACCATGAACTTGGAACCTTGTACCCTGGACCTTGAACCATGAAGCTGATCGGATGGGATTCGGGACGAGAGCCACTTTCAAAACATGAGTTTTGGATCCGATTCGTGGGACCCATGTTTGGACCTTGAACACTGGACCTAGAACCTAGACCCCGAACCCTTGACCTTGGATCCTAGACCTTAAAACCTAAAACTAGGACCCCTGACCCTGAACCCATACCCTAAACCCTTTCAACCTTCACCCTAGACATTGAGCCCTAAACATGGACACTAAACCTTGGACCCCAAACACTTGACCATCGACCCTGAACCCTTAACCCTTAACCTTGGACCCTGAACCTGGACCCTTGGATGCTGAACTGTGAGCATGGACCCTGAACCCTGAACCTTAAACCCATAACCCAAATCCTGGACCTTGGACCTTGAACCCTAACCCCGAACCCTAAACCTTGGATCTTAGACCTTAAAACCCAAACCTAAACCTAAACCCCTTAACCGTCAACATGGGCCCTGACCCCTTAGCCCTGGACCTTGAACCGTGAACTTGGACACTGAACCCTAAACCTTAAACTCTGAACCCTGAACCCAAACCCTCGACACTGACCTTGGTCCATGAAACCTAGACCCTGCACCCTTGACCCTTAACCCTTGGCCTTTAACCTTTGACCCTGGACCCTGGACCCTGGACTTGGACCTTGAACCATGAACCCTAAACCCCGAGCCTTGAACATTGAAGCCCGAACCCCGAACCCTGGACCCTAAAGCTAGACCCTAGACCCTAAACCCTAAACCTTGGACCCCGGACCCTGGACCCTGAACCGCGAGCATGGACCCTGAACACTGAACCTAGCCTCCTGGACCCTGAACCCTTTTCCCTGGACCTTGAACCCTGAACTTGGACCCCGAACCTTGGGACCTGGACTGTAACGGAGTCACACGGACCCTTGGACTTCTTGAACCCTAGGCCACGAACCCTAAGCCTTGGATCTGACCTTGGCAGACCTAAACCCCTTAGCAGGTCAGCATGGGCCTGACCCCGCCAACCCCGCGCCTTGAGCAGTGAACTTGGACCTGCAGACCTAAATGCCCCAAGCTTCACAGACCTGAACTTGAACCTCATTCGACAACGACCTTGGTCCAACGAAACTAAACCACACACACCCTTGACCCCTTAACCCTGGACCTGGACCACAGACACACGAACTTGGACCTTGAACCATGAACCCTAAACCCACGACCTTGAACATTGGGCCGGACCGAACCCTACGGACCTAAAGCTGGGCCTAAACCCTAAACCTTTGGGACCCAAACCCTGGCCCTGGGCACAGTGGATTTGGACTGCAGGAATACCACAGACTTGGAACCATGACGCTGATCGGATGGGACTTCGATACGAGACCCACTTTTGGAACATGAGTTTTGGATATGATTTTTGGGACCCATTTTTGGACCCTGGACACTGGACCTGGAACCCCCACCCTGAACCCTAATCCCTAAACCTAGTCCCTTGACCCTTAACACGTAACCCTTGACCTTGAACCTTGGACCCTGAAGCCTGGACCCTGGACCCTGGACCCCGGACCTTGACCTTGAACCATGAACCGTACACCCTAAACCATGAGGCCTGGACCTTGAACCCTGAACCACGACCCCAAACCCTCGACCCTACACCTGGACCTTGAACCCTAAACCTTGGATCTTAGACCTTAGCTTCTACTTGTCAACCGAGGACCCCCTGAACCTAAGCGTTGTTAGACCTTTGAACCGTGAACATGGACCCCGAACCATTGACCCTAGACCTTGAACCTTGAACTCGGACCCTGAACCCAGTACCGTAAACCCGGACCCTGCACCTTGGCCCCTGCACCTTGGACCCTAGACCCTCGACCCTGGACTCCGAGACACGACCCAGTTTTGGAACATAGACCTTGGTCCCTCACCTTGGACCCTAAACCTTAAACCCTGGTCCTTGACCTTAGACCTTTAATCCTGAACCTCGACCTTAGACCCTAAACCCTTAACCTTGAACTGTTGACCCTTAACCCTTAAACCTTCAACCTTCACCCTCGACCCTCGACCTTGAACCGTGAACCCTAAACACGAGCCTTGAAACTTGGACCCAGAACACTTGATCCTCGACCTTGAACCATGATCCCTCAACTTGGACCCTAAACCCTGAACCTGAACCTGAACCTCGAACCCCAGACCCTTAACCCTTAACCCAAGACCTTGGACCTTGAACCCTACACCCCGAGCCTTGAACATGCAACCTGAATTGTGAACATGGACCCTAAACCCTGAACCTTGAACCCAAAATTTGAACCCTAAACGCCGGACGTGGAACCCCCACCCTGGGCCTCGATCCCCAAACATGGACCCTTGACCCTTAACCAATAACCTTCAACCCTGAAGCCTGAAGCCTGACCCCCTACCCTCGACACTTGACACTGGACCTTGACCTTGGACCGTGAGCTCTGAACCTGGACCCTAGACCCTGGACCTTGAACCATGAACCCTAAACCCTAAACCTTAAACCTTGAGCCTTGAACATTGAAGCCTGAACCCCGAACCGTGGACCGTAAAGCCAGACCCTAAACCCTCGACCCTTGATCCTGGACCTTGGACCCTGTAACCTGGACCCTAAACCTTGAACCATGAAGCTGATCGGATGGGACTTCGAGACGGGGCCCAATTTTGGAACATGAGTTTTGGATCCGATTTTTGGGACCCATTTTTGGACCCTGGACCCGTGACCCTTAACCAGTAACCCTAGACCTCGAACCCTGAACCTTGACCCCGTACCCTCGACCCTCGACCCTTGGCCCTTAACCCTGGACCCTATACCCTGAACCCCAAACTTGTACCTCGAACCATGGGCCCGAAACCCTAAACCCTAAACCACGAGCCTTGAACATTGAAGCCTGGACCCCGAAACCTGGACCTTAAAGCCAGACCCTAGACCCTGGACCATGAACTTGGAACCTTGTACCCTGGACCTTGAACCATGAAGCTGATCGGATGGGATTCGGGACGAGAGCCACTTTCAAAACATGAGTTTTGGATCCGATTCGTGGGACCCATGTTTGGACCTTGAACACTGGACCTAGAACCTAGACCCCGAACCCTTGACCTTGGATCCTAGACCTTAAAACCTAAAACTAGGACCCCTGACCCTGAACCCATACCCTAAACCCTTTCAACCTTCACCCTAGACATTGAGCCCTAAACATGGACACTAAACCTTGGACCCCAAACACTTGACCATCGACCCTGAACCCTTAACCCTTAACCTTGGACCCTGAACCTGGACCCTTGGATGCTGAACTGTGAGCATGGACCCTGAACCCTGAACCTTAAACCCATAACCCAAATCCTGGACCTTGGACCTTGAACCCTGACCCCGAACCCTAAACCTTGGATCTTAGACCTTAAAACCCAAACCTAAACCTAAACCCCTTAACCGTCAACATGGGCCCTGACCCCTTAGCCCTGGACCTTGAACCGTGAACTTGGACACTGAACCCTAAACCTTAAACTCTGAACCCTGAACCCAAACCCTCGACACTGACCTTGGTCCATGAAACCTAGACCCTGCACCCTTGACCCTTAACCCTTGGCCTTTAACCTTTGACCCTGGACCCTGGACCCTGGACTTGGACCTTGAACCATGAACCCTAAACCCCGAGCCTTGAACATTGAAGCCCGAACCCCGAACCCTGGACCCTAAAGCTAGACCCTAGACCCTAAACCCTAAACCTTGGACCCCGGACCCTGGACCCTGAACCGCGAGCATGGACCCTGAACACTGAACCTAGACTCCTGGACCCCGAACCCTTTTCCCTGGACCTTGAACCCTGAACTTGGACCCCGAACCCAGGACCTCGGACCCGTAACTTGAGTCCTGGACCTTGGACCTTGAACCCTCGACCCTGAACCCTAAACCTTGGATCTTAGACCTTAAAACCTGAACCTAAACCCCTTAACCGTCAACATGGGCCCTGACCCCTTAACCCCGCGCCTTGAACCGTGAACTTGGACCCTGAACCCTAAATCTTAAACTCTGAACCCTGAACCCGAACCCTCGACCCTCGACACTGACCTTGGTCCATGAAACCTAGACCCTGCACCCTTGACCCTTAACCCTGGACCCTGGACCCTGAACCCTGAACTTGGACCTTGAACCATGAACCCTAAACCCCGAGCCTTGAACATTGAAGCCCGAACCCCGAACCCTGGACCCTAAAGCTAGACCCTAAACCCTAAACCTTGGACCCCAAACCCTAACCCCTCGACCCTTGATCCTGGACCCTGGACCTGGAACCCTGTACCCTGGACTTGGAACCATGACGCTGATCGGATGGGACTTCGATACGAGACCCACTTTTGGAACATGAGTTTTGGATCTGATTTTTGGGACCCATTTTTGGACCCTGGACACTGGACCTGGAACCCCCACCCTGAACCCTAATCCCTAAACCTAGTCCCTTGACCCTTAACAAGTAACCCTTGACCTTGAACCTTGGACCCTGAAGCCTGGACCCTGGACCCTGGACCCCGGACCTTGACCTTGAACCATGAACCGTACACCCTAAACCATGAGGCTTGGACCTTGAACCCTGAACCACGACCCCAAACCCTCGACCCTACACCTGGACCTTGAACCCTAAACCTTGGATCTTAGACCTTAAAGCCTAAACGTAAACCGAGGACCCTAGACCCTAAAGCCCGATTGTTAGACACTGAACCGTGAACATGGGCCCCGAACCCTTAACCATTGACCCTAGACCTTGAACCTTGAACTCGGACCCTGAACCCAGTACCGTAAACCCGGACCCTGCACCTTGGCCCCTGCACCTTGGACCCTAGACCCTCGACCCTGGACTCCGAGACACGACCCAGTTTTGGAACAAGATTTTATGATCCATCTTTACTTTTGGAGCCAGTATCCTGGGATGGAACTTCGAGGATAGGACAGGGTCGACGAGGCCGGAATTGGGTCTAACGACAGGGGAAGGGACTGTCGGGGGTTGACGTCACATACGAGAATGGATGGGCGGTACGAGATCGCACGAATGGTCATTGCGTCGTGAATGCTTTCCCCAAGACAGTGTGGCGACAAGTTCATCACGGGTGCGATCATACCAGCGTTAGTGCACCGGATCCCATCAGAACTCCGCAGTTAAGCGCGCTTGGGCCGGAGTAGTACTGGGATGGGTGACCTCCCGGGAAGTCCCGGTGTTGCACCCTTTTTTAGTGTTTGGTCGAGTGACCCATTTTTGGGACACATTTTTTGAATCCACTCTTGGGACACAATTTTAGAGTGCATTTTTTGGAGCCCACTTTCGAGACCCCTATTATCTAAGGTGGCCTAGTCATGGGCCTGGGGTCAACTGTCACGGGCCATGCCTCCGCGCGGCACGAAAACAACGACGGGGTACTCTCATTCCCCCATAAGGGTTATTCGGCGGATTCCCAGGCAACTGTAGGAAAAATCCACATTTCCACTTTTGGCTTGGGAAACCATTACCGCACACGGTTCCCCTTCACCTAGCCTTGAGAAGCCATCATAATACCGAGCCCTCGAAGAATATCGCATCCTCCCAATATCATGATAACCTTCCTTTGGTTCCGCCCACGGACTTGGTTGTGGTCTTTACTTGTCCTGCTGCTCACTTTGGAACCCTGTTCCGGACCCTGTCTTGAACCCCGGTGCAACCCCTGGTGCACTGGGAACACCCCCGGTGGCCCCTTGGAACAACCTTGTTCTGCACTTTGGTGCAACCCCTGGTTGTTTATGGAACACCCCTGGTGCTCTATTTTGGTCCCTAGTTCGACCCTTGGTGGAAGCCCGGTGCGCCCCTCGAACGCCCTGGTGCAGCCCCGGTGCTCCCCTGGAACGGACTAGTGCACCCTTGGTGCGACCCTTGGTGCAACCCCCGATGCACTTGGAACACCCCTGGTGCCCCCTCGGAACAACCTTGTTCTGCAATTTGGTGAAAACCCTGGTGCACCTGGAACACCCCTGGTGGTCCCCTCGGTACTCTGCTTTGGTCCCTGGTGCGACCCCGGTGCACCCCTGGAACGGACCGGTGCAAGCCCCATTGCGCTTGGAACAACCTTGCTCTGCACTTTGGCGCAACCCCCAGTGCTCCCCTTGGTACTCTGTTTTGGTCCCTTGTGCGACCCTTGTTGTAACCCCAGTGCTCCCCCTGGACACTGGAACTGGAACTCCGAAGCCAAGATCCAGTGCATGTCCAGATCGTCCAAGTCGCCCGGGACGCCAAAGTCAGCCCTCGTGCTCCCCTTGGACATCGGAATTGGGACTCTGAAGCCAAGATCCAGTGCACGTCCAAGTCGTCCAAGTCACGCACGTCCCCAACTCGCCCCTGGTGCTCCCCTTGCATGCTAGAACTGGAACTCCGAAGCCAAGACCCAGTGCATGTCTGAGTCGTCCAAGTCGCCGAGTTCGCAAAGTCGTCCAAGTCGCCGAAGAGAAGATCCAGGGCATGTCCGAGTCCTCAAAAAACAGGGTCCAAAAATAGGTCCCAAAAATCGGGCTCCAAAAGTGGGTCCCCAAAATCGGGTCCCAAAACTCGGCTCCGAAATTGGGTCCCCAAAATCGGGATCCGAAATTGGGTCCCAAAACTCGGCTCCGAAAATCGAGGCCCAAAAGGTGGGACTGCATTGAGTCCCAGAAAAATGGCTCCAAAAATAGGTCCCAAAAATTGGCTCCGAAAATGGGTCCCAAAAATCGGCTCCGAAAATGGGTACCAAAAATCGGGTCCAAAAATGGGGGTCCCAAAACTCGACTCCGAAAATCGAGCCCAGAAAAAGAGTCTCCAAAGAATCGGGCTCCAAAAGTGGGTCCCCAAAATCGGGATCCGAAATTGGGTCCCAAAACTCGGCTCCGAAAATCGAGCCCCAAAAGGTGGGACTGCATTGAGTCGCAGAAAAATGGCTCCGAAAATGGGTCCCAAAAATTGGCTCCGAAAATGGGTCCCAAAAATCGGGTCCAAAAATGGGGGTCCCAAAACTCGACTCTGAAAATCGAGCCCAAAAAAAGAGTCTCCAAAAAATCGGGCTCCAAAAGCGGGTCCCCAAAATCGGGATCCGAAATTGGGTCCCAAAACTCGGCTCCAAGTCTCGCCCAAGTCTCGCCAAGTCTCGTCCAAGTCTCGCCCAAGTCTCGCCAAGTCTCGCCAAGTCGCCTAGTCGCCGACGTATATATATATATATATATGAGCTCTGGGGCGGGGACGGGTCTTTCGGAATGGGACTCCGTTGGGGGCCTCTCGAATGACACCACCCCCCTATATAAGCTATTTGTACCAATCCCAGACATCGGTAGGATGACGCCGAAGAATGACCCAGCTCCCCGATTTACGACTTTTGGATCCAAACTTTTGGACCCACTTTTGGGGCCCGATTTTCGGAGCCTGTTTTTGGGGCCCGTTTTTGGAGCCCAATTTTCAGAGCCGATTTTGGGGACCCACTTTTGGAGCCCGGTTTTTGGGACCTATTTTTGGACCCTGTTTTTTGGGACTCGATCCAGTCCCACTTTTTGGGGCTCGATTTTCGGAGCCGAGTTTGGGGACCCACTTTTGGAGCCCGTTTTCTCGGAGCCTAGTTTCGGGACCCACTTTTGGAGCCCGTTTTTCGGAGCCGATTTTTGGGACCCATTTTCGGAGCCGACTTTTGGAGCCCGATTTTCGGAGCCGAGTTTGGGGACCCAATTTCGGAGCCCGATTCTCGGATTTTGGGCCCGATTTTCGGAGCCAATTTCTGGGACCCATTTTTGGAGCCGATTTTTGGGACCTATTTTGGAGCCATTTTCACGGGACTCAATCACGGTCCACCTTTTGAAGACTCGATTTTACCCCGAGGAACCGGTTTGGACGAATTTCGGATCCTGATTATCGGAGCCGATTTTTCGGACCCATTTTCAGAGCCGATCTTTGGGACCCGTTTTTAGAGTCAATTTTGGTGCCGATTTTTGGGACCCATTTTCGGAGCCATTTTTTGGACCCCGCTTTTCAGACCCGATTCAATCCCGCTTTTCCGCACCCCTGCGAGTTCCTACACCGCTCGCACCCGTTTTTGGGACCCATTTTTAGAGCCGATTTTTGGAGCCCTTTTTATGCGACTCGATCCAGTCCGAGCTTTCGGGGCTCGGTTTTCGGAGCCGAGTTTGGGGACCCAATTTCGGAGCCCGATTTCTGGGACCCGTTTTTGGAGCCAATTTTGAACCCGATCTTTGAGGACCCATTTTGAGCGGTTTTGGGACCCGGTTTGGAAGTAGAGTGTTGGGATTATTTTCGAGCGATTTTGGGACCGATTCAATCCCACTTTTAGCACCTTCGCGAGTTCTACCCAACACTTCGCGCACCCGGTTTTGCAGGGCGATTTTGGGACCATTTTGAACCGGTTTTCAGGCGGTTGTTTGGACCCGATTCAATCCCGCGCCAGCACCCTGCGAGTTCTGCCTTCGCACCCATTCCGGACCGATTTTGGGTCCGTTATCCCGCTTTTCGCTTACCCACGCGGGTTTCACGCACCGGTCGCGCAGCTGCGGGCCACGCAACATAGCACCCATTTCATACCGATGCGGATTAAGCCTTTCGGGCGGATATCTTTGGGATGGGTGACCTCCCAGGAAGTCTCGGCGTTGCACCCTTTTCTAGTTTTTTATCGGATGACCCGTTTTTGGAGCTGATTTTCGGGACCCACTTTTGGAGCTCGATTCTCGGAGCTGATTTTTGGGACCCACTTTTGGGGCTCGATTTTCGGAGTCGATTTTTGGGACCCATTTTCGGAGCCAATCTTTGGGACCCATTTTCAGCGCCGATTTTTGGAGACTCTTTTTTGGGGCTCCATCCAGTCCCACCTTCCGGGGCTCGATTTTCGGAGCCGAGTTTCAGGACCCACTTTTGGAGCCCAATTCTCGAAGCCGATTTTAGGGACCCATTTTCGGAGCCCGTTTTCGGCGCCGATCTTTGGGACCCATTTTCAGAGCCGATTTTTGGGACCTATATTTGGAGCCCTTTTTCCTGGGACTCGATCCATCCCACCTTTTGGGGCTCGATTTTCGGAGCCGAGTTTTGAGACCCGATTTCGGAGCCGATTTTTGGGACACGTTTTCCGAGCCGACTTTTGGGACCCATTTTCGGAGCCAATTTTCGGGACCCATTTTCAGAGCCGATCTTTGCGGACCCATTTTCAACGCCGATTTTTGGGACCCATTTTCCGAGCCGACTTTTGCACCCCGACTTTTTGGACCCGATTCAATCCCACTTTTTCGCACCCCTGCGAGTTCCTGCAACACTCGCACCCGGTTTTGGGGGCGATTTTTGAGACCCGATTCAACCCCGCTTTTCCGCAACGCTGTGAGTTCCTGCAACACTCGCGCCCAGTTTCGGGACCCATTTTCTGACCCGATTCAGTCCCACGTTTCTGCACCGCTCGCACCCATTTATGCACCGCTGCGAGCCCCCGCAACACTCGCACCCCATTTCCGCACCCGTGCGGGTTAAGCGCGCTTGGGCCGGAGTAGTACTGGGATGGGTGACCTC
>VDFB02301110.1:0-17530 GCA_007258455.2 Sequoia sempervirens
TATAGTTATAGGTGCATTGAGGAATTCCCTCGTGTTTATATTTTTGTGGGCCATCGATCAACTTTGGTGACTAAGATAGTGGATTGTACTGTAGTTGTGCATTCTGTACGCATATTTTTAATCGCCTGTGACGAACTTTCATTTTTTGTTGAGTTATAGCTGCACTTAGGAAAACACTCGTGTTTGAGTTTTCTTGGGCCTTCGTTTCAGTTTGGTGAATAGTATTGTGGATAACACTGTAGTTTTGCATTTTGTACATGTATTTTCTACAGCCTTTCACGAACATTCATTTTTTCTTGAGTGATAGCTGCACTTAGGAAACTACTCGTGTTTATGTTTTCTTGGGACATCGATCAACTTTGGTAACTACGATTGTGGATTGCATTGTATTTGCTCATTATGAAAGCTAGTTTTATATCGCCTTTGACGAACGTTCATTTTTTGTTGAGTTATAGCTGCATTTAGGAAAGCACTCGTATTTCAGTTTTTGTGGGCCATCGATACCCTTTGGTGACTAAGCTTGTGGATTAAACTATAGTTGTCCATTCTATATGCGTAACTTCTATCACCCTTCATGAACCTTCATGTTTTGTTGAATTATAGCCGCATTTAGGAAACCACTCATGTTTGAGATTTTCTGGGCTATCGATCAACTTTTGTGACTACAATTGTGGATTGTACTATTGTTGTACATTTTGTATGCATATTTTTAATCACCTTTCACAAACATTGACTTTTTGTTGAGTTATAACTGCATTTAGGAAAACACTCTTGTTTGAGTTTTCAAGGGCCATTGATCAACTTTGGTTACTACGCTTGTTGATTACACATTATATATGAGTATTTTCCATCGTCTTTCACGAAACTTCATTTTTTACTGAGCTAGAGCCGCATTTTGGAAACCGCACATGTGTAAGTTTTTGTGGGCCATGGAACAACTTTGGTGACTTTGAATGTGGATTACACTATAGTTGTTGATTATGTACACATATTTTCTATCGCCTTTTGTGAAGATTCATTTTTTGTTGAGTTATACCACATTTAGGAAACCGCTCGAGTTTGAGTTTTCATGTGCCATCGATCAACTTTGGGAACTATGCTTGTGGATTACACTGTAGTTGTGCATTTTATACATGTATTTTCTATCACCTTTTGTGAACCTTCATTTTGTTGAGTTATAGCCGATGTAGGGAAACCACCTATGTTTGAGTTTTTGTGGGTCATCGATCAACTTTGGTGACTACGATTGTGATTCCTACTATAGTTAAAAGTATCAGGTACACATATTTTAATCGCTTTCACTTTAACCTTTCATTTTTGTTGAGTTATAGCCATATTTAGGAAAACGATAATTTTTGAGTTTTTGTTGGCCATCGATCAACATTGGTGACAATGCTTGTGGATTTGACTATATTTGTGCATTCTATACGCGTATTTTCTATCACCTTTCGCGAACCTTCATTTTTTGTTGAGTTATAGCCGCATTTAGGAAACCACTCATGTTTTAGTTTTTATGGGCCATCGATAAAATTTGGTGACTACGATTGTGGATTGTATTGTACTTGTGCATTCTAAACACATATTTTTAATCGCCTTTCATTAATCTTAATTTTTTGTTTAGTTATAGCTGTATTTAGGAAAACACTCCTGTTTGAGTTGTCATGGGCCATCAATCAACTTTGGTGACTACGCTTTGGATTTCATTGTAGTTGTGCATTCTATATGTGTATTTTCTATCGTCTTTCGTGAGCCTTCTTTTTTTGTTGAGTTATAGCTGCATTTCTAGGTAGGCCCCTCATGTTTCAAATTTTATGGTTCATCTATCAACTTTGGTGACTATGGATTGTGGGATTATAAAATAGTTATGCATTTGTATGCATATTTTAATTTCGACGTAATCTTCATTTTTTGCTGGAGTTATAGCTACATTTTAGAAAAAAACATTTATGTTTATTGGTGGACCATCATAAACTTTTGGTTGCTTTGCGATTGGTGGATTATATAGTATGGTGCATTCCCAATGCTTATTTTCTATAGCGTTTCACGAAGCTTCATTTTTTGTTGAGTTGTAGCCGCATTTAAGAAACTGCTCATGCTTGAGTTTTTGCTGGCCATCGATCAACTGTGGTGACTATGATTTTGGTTGCACTATAGTTGTCTATTATGTATGTGTGAAACCGCTTGACTTTGAGTTTATTTGGGACATTGATGAACTTTCATGACTACGCTTGTGGATTACATTGTAATTGGGAATTCTATATGCGTATTTTGTATTGCCTTTTAGAAACCGCTCGTTTTCTAAAGAGACATGGATCGTCCATTTTTTGTGAAAATAAGTTCTTGAAAAAGGTTTTTTTGAAAAGTAGAATTCCGCAAAAATATGGGTTTTATAGGTACTTGCGTGCTTGGATGTGACTTATTCTCAGTCTGGTTTTAAAAAAATAAGTTGTTCTTGAAAAACATTGCTTTAAAAGTAGAAGAGTGAGGTATTAGGAGGGCTGATATTTTAACAATAAAACAACCCTCAAAAATAGAATATACTTAAACCATTTTTGGGGAAATTGAAATATGGTGTTTATAGGTGCTCTGTGGTAAAAAGAACCCAAATAGAACGTTTCAGAAAGCAACAGGCATTCTATATAATGATCTTCCTGTGGGTTAACCCCAGATCTGGGCTTCTTCTTTTCCTTCCCGGGTGAAACTCCCATCCTATCTATATATAGTTAGAGATCCTCGCTGCCCCCTAAAAATTCTATGGCATTTGCTCTCCTCACCGGGTTCTCTTTTCTGCATCACCTTTGTGATCCTTCTTCATTTCTTTTACAACTTATGGCTGCATTTAAGAAATCTCTCGTGTTTGAGTTATATTGGGCCATCGATCAACTTTGGTGACTACGATAGTGGATTCTACTATAGTTGTGCATTGTGTACACATATTTTTAATCGCCTTTCACGAACCTTCATTTTTTGTTGAGTTATAGCCATATTTAGGAAAAATGATAATGTTTGAGTTTTATACATCGATCAACATTAGTGACAATGGTTTACTCTGACTCTGTATTTGTGCATCTTTATAATACAGATTTTCTTCATCAGCTTTGCTTAACTTTCATTTTGTTGATATGTCGTGATTTAGGAAACCACTCTATGTGTTTCTTAGTTTCTGGGCCATCATAAACTGGTGACTACGATTGTGGATTGTATTGTACTTGTGCATTCTAAACACATATTTTTAATCGCCTTTCATTAATCTTAATTTTTTGTTTAGTTATAGCTGTATTTAGGAAAACACTCCTGTTTGAGTTGTCATGGGCCATCAATCAACTTTGGTGACTACGCTTTGGATTTCATTGTAGTTGTGCATTCTATATGTGTATTTTCTATCGTCTTTCGTGAGCCTTCTTTTTTTGTTGAGTTATAGCCACATTTAGGAAGCCCCTCATGTTTCAGATTTTATGGGACATCTATCAACTTTGGTGACTATGATTGTGGATTGTAAAATAGATATGCATTTTGTATGCATATTTTTAATTTCCTTTGACAAATCTTCATTTTTTGTTGAGTTATAGCCACATTTTAGAAAACGTTTATGTTTGAGTTGGTGTGGACCATCGATAAACTTTGGTTACTATGATTATGGATTACATATTGGTTATGCATTTCCAATGCTTATTTTCTATAGCGTTTCACGAAGCTTCATTTTTTGTTGAGTTGTAGCCGCATTTAAGAAACTGCTCATGCTTGAGTTTTTGCTGGCCATCGATCAACTGTGGTGACTATGATTTTGGTTGCACTATAGTTGTCTATTATGTATGTGTGAAACCGCTTGACTTTGAGTTTATTTGGGACATTGATGAACTTTCATGACTACGCTTGTGGATTACATTGTAGTTGGGAATTCTATATGCGTATTTTGTATTGCCTTTTAGAAACCGCTCGTTTTCTAAAGAGACATGGATCGTCCATTTTTTGTGAAAATAAGTTCTTGAAAAAGGTTTTTTTGAAAAGTAGAATTCCGCAAAAATATGGGTTTTATAGGTACTTGCGTGCTCGACAGACCTAGCTCATCTGGTTTTAAAAAAAATAAGTTGTTCTTGAAAAAAATTCATTGCTTTTAAAAGTAGAAGTAGTGGAGGTAATAGAGGCTGATATTTTAACAACATGGAAGAACCCCTCATAAACAGAATATACGAAACCACTTTTTTTGGAAAATTGAAATATGGTGTTTATAGGTGCTCTTGTGGTAAAAGGACCCAGATAGAACGTTCGTGAAAGGCGATATAAACTACGCGTATAGAATGCACAACTATAGTGTAATCCACAGGTGTAGTCACCAAAGTTTGATCGATGGACCATGAAAACTCAAACAAGAGTGTTTTCCTAAATACAGCTATAACTCAACAAAAATTAAAGGTTCATGAAAGGCGATTAAAAATATTCGTACAAAATGAACAACTACAGTACAATCCACAATCATAGTCACCAAAGTTGATCAACGGCCCATTAAAACAAAAACACGAATATTTTCCTAAATGCAGCTATAACTCAATAAAAACACAAACATAAGCGGTTTCCTAAATGTGGCTATATCTCAAGAAAAAATGAAGGCTCGCGAATGGCGAGTAAATACATGTAGAGAAGGGACAACTACAGTGCCATCCACAATCATAGTCACCAAACTTGATCGATGACCCATGAAAACTCAAACATAAGCGGTTTCCTAAGTACAGCTATGACTCAATGAAAAATGATGGTTTTTGAAACACGATAGAAAATACACGTATAGAATGCACAATTTCAATGTAATTCACAATCGTAGTGACCAAAGTTGATCGATGGCCCACAAAAAGTCAAACATGAGTATTTTCTTACATGCGGCTATAACTCACAAAACATGAAGGTTCGTGAAAGGCGATTAAAAAGATACGTACAAAATGTGCAACTATAGTACAATCCACAATTGTAGTCACCAAGGTTGAACGATGGCCCACAAAAAGAAAAACATGAGCAGTTTCCTAAATGCAGCTATAACTCAACATAAAAAGAACTTTTGTGAAAGGCGATAGAAGTCCACATGATACAATGCAATAACTATAGTTTAATCCAAAAAACATAGACACCAAAGTTGATCGATGGCTCACGAAAACTCAACCTCAAGCAGTTTCCTAAATGCGGCTATAACTCATCGAAAAATGAAGGTTTGTGAAAGGCTTACTCAAAAAATATTTTATAGAATGCCTCAATTAGGGCCAATTCATTGGCTCAGTCACTAAAAGCTGGATTGATATTCAAAAAATCCTCACAATCAGAGCGCCGTTTCCTAAATGTTGCATTTAGGAAACTCAACGCTTTGTGTTTGAGTTTTAGTAGCCCATCGATCAACTTTGGTGACTACGCTTGTGGATTACAATATTTCATACTTGTATTTTCTATTTCCTTTCGTGAACCTTCATTTTTTGTTGAGTTATATCCGCATTTCGGAAACCGCTCATAATTGTGTTTTTTTGGGTCATCGATCAACTTTGGTGACTACGATTGTGGATTGCACTGCAGTTGTGCATTCTATGTGAATATTTTTTGACCGCCTTTCACGAACCTTTATTTTTTGTTGAGTTATAGCCACATTTAGGAAAACACTCATGTTTGAGTATTTGTGGACCATCGATCCCTTTTGGTGACTACCATTGTGGATTACACTGTAGTTGTGCATTCTATAGGCGTAGTTTCTATCGCCTTTTACGAACGTTCATTTTTGGTTGAGTTATAGCCCCATTTAGGAAATGGCTCATGTTTGAGTTTTTGTAGACCATCGATCAACTTTGGTGACTACGTTTGTGGATTGTATTGTAGTTGTGCATTTTGTACGCATATTTTTAATCGCCTTTCATGAACCTTCATTTTTTGTTGTGTTATAGCGAAATTTTAGCAAAACGATCGTGTTTGAGTTTTCGTTGGCCATTGATCAACTTTGGTGACTACGATTGTGGATTACAGTATAGTTGTGCATTTTATACACGTATTTTCTATTGCCTATAGTGAATCTTCATTTTTCGTTGAGTCATAGCCGCATTTAGGAAATTGCTCATGTTTGATTTTTTGGGGGCCACCGATCAACTTTCGTGACTACGTTGTGAATTAAACTATAGTTGTGCATTCTATACTCGTATTTTTTATCGCCTTTCGCGAACCTTGATTTTTTCTTGAGTTATAGCCGCATTTAGGAAACTGCTCATGTTTGAGTTTTTGTGGGGCATCAATAAAATTTGATGACTACAATTGTGGATTGTACTGTAGTTGTGTTTTCTATACGGATATTTTCTACAAAGTTCATTTCTTAGATTCTTCATAAAAATATTCAAAAAGATTTCCTCTGTTACCTCTACTGCTTCTACTTAAAAAAAAATCTATGTATTTCAAAAACAACTTATTTTTTCACAAAATAGATGATCCCAGTCTTCAACACATGAGCACCTAGAAAACCCATATTTTCAATTTTCCCAAAAATAATTGTTTCGTAGATTCTATTTGTGAGGGGTTCTTGCATGTTGGTGAAAAATTAGTTTTTCAAAAAATGCACGATCTGCGTCTATTCAGTATGACATTCTCTACAAAACCCATTTGTCATGTCTTTGATAAAAAGATTCAAAAAAATTTCCTCCTGCTACTCCCTATCATCGCCTAATTTAAAAAAAAAATCTATCTTTTTTCAAAAACTTATTTTAAAAAAAAATGCTCATCTAGGTGTCTTTAGCTGTCGAGCACCTATAAAACCGATATTTTTTATTTTCCCAAAAAAATTGTTTCATAGATTCTATTTTTTAGGGGTTCTTGCATGTTGGTGAAAAATTAGTTTTTCAAAAAGAGGATGATGGGATTATCTTCAAAAAATGGTGTTTTTCAAGCAACTTATTGTTTCAAAACAGACGATTCGGTCTCTTTAGGCCCAAGAGCACCTATATAAAACCTGCTGGTATTTCCAATTTTCCAAAAAAATTATTTCATAGATTCTATTTGAGGTTTTGCATGTTAAGGAAAAATTAGTTTTTCAAAAATGGATCGCCTTAGGTCTTCCGAATGTCATTCATTAAAACTCATTTCTCGCATTTTATAAAAAGATTCAAAAAATTCTCTATATTACCTCTATCAGCTTCTAATTTTCAAATAAAGAACGTGATAATTTTTCAAAAACAGACGATTCAGGCGAAGCACATGAGCACCTATAAAACCCATATTTTAATTTTCCCTAAAAATAGTCATTAATAGAATCCTATTTTTGAGGGGTTCTTGCATGTTGGTGAAAAATAATTCTTCTGAAAAGGACAATCTTGGTCTCTTTAGAACAACATTCTCTACAAAACCCATTTCTCAGAATTTTCATATAAAGATTCAAAAAATTTGCCTCAGTTACCTGTACTGCTTCTACTTTACAAAAATATCTATCTTTTTGAAGAACAAATATTTTTTCCAAAAACCGGACGATCTGGGTCTCTCTAGCACATGGGCACCTATAAAACGCATATTTTTGTTTTTTCCAAAAAAAATTGTTTCGTAGATTCTATTTTTCAAAGGTTCTTGCATGTTGTTGAATTTTTTTTTTTTCAAAAGACGATGATATGGGTTTACTAAATGCAGCAATAACTCAAGAAAAAAATGAAGTTTAGCAAAAGGAAATACAAAATACCTGTAGAAAATGGACAACTACACTACAATCCACAATCATAGTCACCAAAGTTATCGATGGCCCACCTAAAAACTCAAACACTAGTTGTTTCCTAATTGTGGCTATAACTCAACAAAAATAAAGGTTCGCGGAAGGCGATAGAAAATACATGTTTAGAATCAACAACTACAAGTAATCGCCAATCGTGATTCACAAAATTTGATTGATGTACCCACAATAAAACTCCTCAATACGAAGCAGCTCTAAATCAGAAGTCACCAAAGTTGATCGATGGCCCAAGAAAATTCAAACACAAGCGATTTCCTAAATTCGGCCATAACTCAGCAAAAAATGAATGTTCGCGAAAGGTGATAGAAAATACATGTATAGAATGCACAACTATAATGTAATCCACAAGCGTAGTGACAAAACTTGATCGATGGCTCACGAAAACTCAAACTCAAGCGTTTTCCTAAATGTTATACATGATATGTTTCATAACTCAAACGGTCACCAAAGTTATACATGAAGGTCTGAGAAAAGGTGATAGAGAGTACATGTATAAATTGCACAACTATAATGTAATCCACAATCGTAGTCACCAAAGTTCATCAATGGCCCACAAAACCTCAAACATGAGCGTTTTCTGAAATGCGACTATAACTCAAGAAAAACTGAAGGTTCGTGAAAGGCGATTAAACATATGCGTACAAAATGCACAACTAAGCTACAATCAACAATCGTAGTCAGCAAATTTGATCAATGGCCCAGAAAAAATAAAAAATGAGGGGTTTCCTAAATGCGGCAATAACTCAACAGAAAAAAAAGATTCTTTAAATGAGATAGAAAATACACATAAAGAATCCACTGCTATAGTTTAATTGACAAGCATAGTCACCAAAATTGATAGATGGGCCACGAAAACTCAAACTTGGGCGGTTTCATAAATGTTTCTATAACTCAACAAAATATGAATGGTCACAAAAGGCGATAGAAAATACACGTACAAAATAGACAACTACAGTGCAATCCACAACTATAACTATAACTATAGAAAGTTAGCGTTCATAATGCACAACTATAGTGCAATCCACAATTGTAGTCACCAAAGTTGGTCGATGGCCCAAGAAAACACAAACGTGAGTGGTTTCTTAAATGCAGCTATAACTCAACTAAAAGTGAAGTTTTGTGAAAGGTGATAGAAAATACAAGTAGAAAATTGACAACTATAGTGCAATCCACAATCGTAGTCACCAAAGTTAATGGATGGCCCACGAAAACTCAAACACGAGCAGTATTCTAAGTGTAGCACTGAATGAAAAATAAAATTTCATGAAAGTCGATAGAAAATATGCGTATAGAATGCACAACTACAATCTAATCCACAATCGTATTCACCAAAGTTGATCGATGGCCCATGAAAACTCAAACACGAGTAGTTTCCTAATTGCGGCGATAACTCAACAAAAAATGAAGGTTCGTGAAACGCGATTAAAAATATACGTATAGAATGTATAAATGTAGTAGAATCCCCAATCGTAGTCACAAAAGTTTATTGATGGCCCACAAAAACTCAAACATGAGCGGTTTACTAAATTTGGCTATAACTCAACAAAAAATAAAGGTTTACGAAAGGCGATAGAAAATACATGTATCGAATGCACAACTATATTGCAATCCACAAGTGATCAATGGCCCACAAAAACTCAAACATGAGTAGTTTCTTAAATGCAGGTATAACTCAACAAAAAATGAAGATTCGCGAAATGCGATAGAAAATTAGCGTTCATAATGTACAACTACAATGCAATCCACAATCGCAGTCACCAAAGTTGATTGAAAGGTTCATGAAAGGTTCAATAGTAAATACGCGTAAAGAATGGAAAACTACAGTGCAATCCACAATCATATTCAGCAATGTTGATCGATGAAAATAAAAACACAAACACGAGCTTAATGCAGCTATAACTCAATTAAAAATTAAGGTTCTTGAAAGGGGATACAAAATACGTGTATACAATTCACAACTACAATGAGATGCACAATCGTAGTCACCAAAGTTGATCAATGGCCCACGAAAACTCAAACACAAGTGGTTTCTTAAATGCGCCTATAACTTTAAAAAAAATGAAGGTTCACAAAAGGCAATTTAAATGTCACTTACAGAATGTAAAACTATAGTACAATCCACAATCATAGTCACCAAACTTGATCGATCGCCCACGAAAACTCAAACTCGAGCAGTCTCGTAAGTCCAACTATAACACAACAAAAAATGAAAGTTCATTAAACGCTATAGAAAATACGCTTATTGAATGTACAATTACAGTGTAATCCACAATTGCAGTCACCAAAGCTAATCGATGGCTCAGGAAAACTGAAACACGAGCATTTTCCTAAATGCGACTATAACTCAAAAAAAAAGGGTTCGTGAAAGGCGATTAAAAATATGCATACAAAATACACAACTATAGTGCAATCACAATCGTAGTCACCAAAATTGATCGATGGCTCACAAAAACTCAAACACGAATGGTTTCCAAAGTACCTCTATAACTCAATGAAAAATGAAGGTTCACAAAAGGTGAATGAAAATGCATGTATAGAATGGACAATTTCAGTGTAATCCACAATCGTAGTCATAAAAGTTGATCGATGTTCCACAAAAACTCAAACACATGAGCATTTTTCTAAATGCGGCTATAACGCAACAAAAAATGAAGGTTCGCGAAAGGCAATAAAAAATATGCATAAGAAATACACAACTAAGCTACAAGCCACAATTGTAGTCAACAAATTTGATCGATGGCCCACAAAAGCTCAACATGAGCAGTTTCCTAAATGCGGCTATAATTCAACAAAGTTGATCGGTGGCCCACAAAAACTCAAACTTGAGCGGTTTCATAAATATTGCTATAACTCAACGAAAAATTAAGGTTTGCGAAAGCCAATAGAAAATACACGTACATAACGGACAACTATATTGCAATCCACAATCGTAGTCACCTAAATTGATCAATGGCCTACGAAAACTCAAATAGAAGCACTTTCCAAAGTGCAGTTATAAGTCAACGAAAAATGAAGGTTCCCAAAATATGATAGAAAATACACATATAGAATGCACAACTATAGTGTAATCCACAATCCTACTCACCAAAGTTGATCGACGGCCCACGAAACTTCACACATGATTGTTTTCCTAAATAAGACTATAACTCAACAAAAAATGAAGGTTCGTGAAAAGCTATTAAAAATATCCGTACAAAATGCATAACTATAGTAAATTCGACAACCGTAGTAACCAAAGTTGATTGATAGCCCACAAACACTCAAACATGAACGGTTTTCCTAAATGTGGCTATAACTCAGCAAAAAATTAAGGTTCACGAATGGCGATAGAAAATTAACATTCATAATGCACAACTATACTGCAATCTACAATTGTAGTCACCAAAGTTGATTGATGGCGTATGAATACTCAAACACAAGTGGTTTCTGAAATGTAACTATAACTCGACAAAAAATGAAGGTTCCCAAGAGGCAATAGAAAGTTAGCGTTCATAATGCACAACTACAGTGCAATCGACAATTCTAGTCACCAAAGTTGGTCAATGGCCCATGAAAACAAAAACATGAGTGGGTTCTTAAATGCAACTATAACTCAACAAAAAATGAAGTTTTGTGAAAGGCAATAGAAAATACATCTACAAAATTGACAACTATAGTGCAATCCACAATTGTAGTCACAAAAGTTGATTGATGGCCCATGAAAACGAAATCACGAGTGGTTTCCGAAGTGCAGATACAACTCAACGAAAAATGAATGTTCGCAAAATATGATAGAAAATACCCATATACAATGCACAACTACAGTGTAATTCACAATTGTAGTCACCAAAAGTTGATAGCAAATGGTCCACTTAAAAACCTCAAACACGAAAGTGGTTTGCTGGCGGCTATAACTTCAAAATGAAAATTGAAGGTTCGCTGGGTCGACTCAAAAATATGTAGCTCACCTAAAGTCATCGATGGCCTTACCAAAAACCTCGTAAACATGAGTGGTTTCTAAAATGTGGGTATATAACACAAACAAAAAATGAAGGTTTGTGAAAGGTAATTCAAAATATGCATTCAAAATGCACAACTACAGATAATCCACCATCGTACCAAAGTTGATCGATGGCCCACAAAACTTAAACTCTAACGACATTCCCTAAATGCCTATAACCTTCAACAAAAATGATGGTTCACTCTAAATGCGATAGAAAAATGAGCTGCTCATAATACACAACCACAAGGCAATCCAAAAATCGTAGTCACCAAAGTTGATATAGATTTGGTCCACCTAAAAACTCAAACAAGAGAGTTTTCCTAATTGCTAGTAGGTCTTGATCAAAATGAAGGTTCGGTGAAGCTGATTAAAAATATGCATAATGCACAACTATAGTAAAATCCACAATCGGTTACCTCTCAAAAATTAGTTTTCAGGAACTTATTTTTAAAAAATGGACGATCTCGGCTCTTACATGTTGGTGAAATATTAGTTTTTCAAAATAAGGACAATCTGGGTCTACTCAGAACGACATTTTCTACAAAACCCATTTCTCAAATATTTCATAAAAAGATTCAAAAAAATTGCCTCTCTTACCTCTACTGCTTCTAGTTTTCAAAAATATATATCATTTTCAAAAACAACTTATTTTTTCAAAAAATAGATGATTTGAATCTCTTTAGCACACGAGCACCTATAAAACCCATATTTTATTTTCCGAAAAAAAATTGTTTTGTAGATTCCATTTTTGAGGGGTATTTGGATGTTGGTGAAAAAATAGTTTTTTGAAATAAGGATGATCTCGGTTTACTTAGAATGACATTGTCTAGAAAACCCATTTATCCATTTTTTCATAAAATGATTCAAAAAATTTGCTTTTGTTTCTACTACTTCTGCTTTACAAAAAATCTATGTTTTTCCAGAAGAAGTTATTTTTTCAAAAAACAGACAATCTGGGTTTCTTTAGAACAAGAACACCTATAAAACCTAGATTCTATTTTCTGAGGGGTTCTTCCATGTTGGTGAAAAAATAGTTTTTCGAAAAAAGGATGATCTGGGTCTAATCAGAACGACATTCTCAACAGAACCCATATCGCAGATTTTTCATAAAAAGATTCAAACAAATTGTCTCTGTTACCTCTACTGCTTCTAGTTTTGAAAAAAAAAATCATTTTCGAGAACAAATTATTTTAAAAAGAAACAAACGATTTGGGTGTGTTTAGCTGCCGAGCACCTATAAAACCCTTATTTTCTATTTTCCCCAAAAAAATGTTTCGTAGATTCTACTTCTACTTTTGAAAAAAATATATCTTTTTTGAGAATAACTATTTTTCTTTAAAAACGGACTATTTGTGTCTCTTAAGCTCTCGAGCACCTATACAACCCATATTTTCAATTTTCCAAAAAAAGCTGTTTCATAGATTCTATTTTTGAGGGGTTTTTGCATGTTGGTGTAAACTTAGTTTTTCAAAAAAAGGACAATTTGTCTCTACTCAGAATGACATTCTCCTCAAAATCCATTTCTTAGGTTTTTCATAAAAAGATTCAAAAAATTTGCCTCTATTACCTCTACTAGTTCTACTTTTCAAAAAAATCTATCTTTTTCAAGAATAACTTATTTTTTCAAACAACTAATACCCTTAATACTTTAGCACAAGCACCTATAAAACCATATTTTATTTTCCCAAAAAAAAAAAATTGTGATTCTATTTTGATGGGTTCTTACGTTGGTAAATGATAGTTTCTTCTAAAAAAAATGATATTCTTGTTTCTACTCATTATGACACTTCTACAAAACTCCATTTACCGCATTTTTCATAAAAAATATTCAAAAAAATTTGCCCTCCGCACTTCTACCGCTTCTACTTTGGTGACTACACACATATTTGAGTTTTGGCTAACTCATGTTTGAGTTTTTGTGGCCATCAATCAACTTTGGTGACCTCGCATAATATTATTTTGAGTCGACTTCAACCTTCAATTTCATTTAGTTATAGTCACGCATCTTCTTAGCAAACCACTCGTGGTTTTGAGTTTTCGCGGACCATTTATCATCCTTTGTGACTACTTTATTGTGAATTAAACCGGTAGTTGTGCATTGTATATCGGTGTTTTCTATCATATTTCGCGTAACCTTCATTTTCGTTGAGTTGTATTCCCAGACTTAAAACCACTTGTGATTTCTTGCTTTCATGGGCCATCAATCAACTTTTTGTGACTACTGACAGGATTGCACTATAGTTGTCAATTTGTACATGTATTTCTATCGCTAAATATTCATTTTTGTTGAGTTATAGTTGCATTTAAGAAACCACTCATGTTTTTCTTTTCATGGGCCATTGACTACGATTGTGAATTAAACCGTAGTTGTGCATTGTATACGGGTATTGTATAGTTGCATTTAAGAAACCACTCATGTTTTTGTTTTCATGGGCCATTGATCACTTTATTGTGAATTAAACCGTAGTTGTGCATTGTATACGGGTATTTTCTATCATATTTCGTGCACCTTCATTTTTCGTTGAGTTGTATCTGCACTTCGGAAACCACTTGTGATTTCATTTTCATGGGCCATCAATCAACTTTTGTGACTACGATTGTGGATTGCACTATAGTTGTCAATTTTGTACATGTATTTTCTATCGCCTTCACAAACTTCATTTTGTTGAGTTATAGTTGCATTTAAGAACCACTTGTACTTCTGTTTTCATGGGCCATCAATCAATCCTTTTGTGACTACGACAGGATTGCACTATAGTTGTCAATTTTGTACATGTATTTCTATCGCCTCTTTCACAAAACTTCATTTTTGTTGAGTTATAGTTGCATTGCTGACTACGATTGTGGTTTACACTATAGTTGTGCATTACATATGCGTATTTTCTATTGTCTTTGTCGAACCTTCTTTTTTTGTCTAGTTATATCCGCTTTTACGAAATCACTCGTGTTTGAGATTTTGTGCACCATCGATCAACTTTGGTGACTACAATTGTGGATTACACTGTATTTATGCTTTCTGTACAAGAATTTTCTTTTGCCTTTAACGAACCTTCATTTTTCGTTTAGTTATAGCTGCACTTATGAAACCACTCATGTTTGAGTTTTCGTTGGCCATCGATCCACTTTGGTGACTACGATCGTGGATTGCATTGTAGTTGTCCTTTCTGTACGTGTATTTACTATCACCTTTAGCAAACCTTCATTTTTTGTTGAGTTATAGCCACTTTTAGGAAATCGCTCAAGTTTGTGTTTTCGTGGGCCATCAATCAACTTTGGTGACTACAATTGTGGATTACACTATAGTTGTGCATTTTATACGGGTAATTTCTATCGCCTTCTTCAAACCTTTTTTTTTAGATATAGCCACATTTAGGAAACTACTCGTGTTTGAGTTTTCGTGGGCCATCAATCAACTTTGGTGACTACAATTGAGGATCGTATTTTCACGAACTTTTATTTTTTATTGAGTTAAAGCCGTATTTGCGAAAACGCTCATGTTTGAGTTTTTGTGGGCCATCAATCATCTTTGGTGACTATGATTGTGGATTATACAATAGTTGTGCATTGTATACGTGTGTTTTCTATCGCCTTTCGCAAACCTTCATTTTTCGTTGAGTTATAGCTGCATTTAGGCAACTGATCATGTTTGAGTTTTCACTTGCATCTATCAACCTTGGTGGCTACAATTTTGGATTGCACTGTAGTTGTCCATTTTCTACATCTATTTTTTGTCGCCTTTCGCGAACCTTCATTTTTTGTTGACTTACAACTGCGTTTACGAAACCTCTTGAGTTTGAGTTTTTGTGTGCCATTAATCAACTTTGGTGACTACGCTTGTGGATTACACTGTAGTTGTACATTCTATACACGTATTTTCTATCGCCTTTCGCAATCCTTCATTTTTGTTGAGTTATAGCCGTATTTAGGAAACCTTTCATGTCTGAGTTTTCGTCGGCCATCGATCAACTTTGGTGACTACTATTGTGGATTGCACGTAGTTTTCCATTTTGTACGTGTATTTTCTATCGCATATCGCGAACTTTCATTTTTTGTTGAGTTATAGCCACATTTATGAAACCACTCGAGTCTGAGTTTTCATGGTCCATCGATCAAATTTTACTACGCTTTGTAAATTACAATCAGAAGCTGTGCATTCTATATATGTATTTCTATTGCCTTTAAACCTTCACTTTCGCCGCTGGTTGCATTTGTACCCTCATGTTTGAGTTATATTCGCCATCGATCAACTTCGTGACTACGACCGTGGGATTACATCAGAAGCTGCCCATTCTGCATTAACGTGATTTTCTATCACCTTCGCGGAACCTTCATTTTTGTTGAGTTATAGCCACACCCTACCAAACCGCTAGTGTTTGAGTTTTCGTGGGCCATCGATCAACTTTGGTGACTATGATTAAGGATTGCACTATAGTTGTCCATTCTTTACACCTATTTTCTATCGCCTTTTGCTAACCTTCATTTTTCGTTGAGTTATAGCCGCATTTTAAGAAACCACTCGTTGTAAGAATCGCCTATTTTGAGAAAATAAGTTGTTTTTGTAGAAGATGACCATCATCGTATTGCAAGTTGATCGATGGTTCCGGTGAAAACTCAAACTCGAAGTGTTTCCGAATACGGGCAGGATCTCGTTAGGGAATGAAGGTTCGTTAAAGCCAATAGAAAATACACATATAGAAGGGAAAACTACTGTGCAATCCATAATCGTAGTTACCAAAGTTGATCGATTCCCCACAAAAAATCAAACACAAGCCATTTCCTAAATGCGGTTATAACTCAACAAGAAATGAAAGTTCACAAAAGGTGATAGAAAATACTTGCATAGAATGCTCAACTATAGTGTAATTGAGATATAGTCACAGTTAGGAAAGCGCTAGTGTTTTAGTTTTTGTGGGCCATCGATCAATTTTGGTGACTACGCTTGTGGACTGTAGTTGTGTATTCATTCCATATGAGTATTTTCTAAGCCTTTCGTGAACTTCATTTTTTGTTGAGTTATAGGCGCATTTAGGAAATCACTTATGTATGAGTTTTTGTGGGCCATCAATCAACTTTGGTGACTACAATTGTGGATTGTATTGTAGTTGTGCATTTTGTATGCATATTTTTAATTGCCTTTCACGAACCGTCATTTTTTGTTGTGTTATAGCCACATTTAAGAAAATGATCATGCTTGAGTTTTCATGGGCCATCAATTAACCTTGGTGACTATGACTATGAATTGTACTGTAGTTGTGTATTATGTATGCATATTTTTAATCACCTTTGACGAACTTTCATTTTTTGTTGAGTTATACATGTATTTAGGAAAACACTCATGCTTGAGATTTTAGGGCTATCAATCAACTTTGGTGACTATGATTGTGGATTCCACTGTAGTTGTCCATTCTGTAAACGTATTTTCTATTGTGTTTCACGAATCTTCATTTTTTGTTGAATTATAGCCGCATTTAGGAAACCACTCGAGTTTGAGTTTTCGTTGGCCATCATTAAACTTTAGTTGTGTTTTTCCTTGTGCATTCTATACGCGTATATTCTATCACCTTTCGCGAACCTTAATTTTTTGTTGAGTTATAGCCACATTTAGCAAACCAATCATGTGTGAGTTTTTGTGGGCCATCAATCAACTTTGGTGACTACGACTATGGATTGCATTGTAGTTTTCGAATCTGTACACGTATTTTCTATTGCCTTTCGTGAAACTTCATTTTTCATTTAGTTATAGTCGCATTTAGGAAAACGCTAGTGTTTGAGTTTTTGTGGGCCATTGATCAGCTTTGGTGACTACAATTGTCGACAGT